>CAODLS010622886.1:0-25760 GCA_948243855.1 Flueggea neowawraea
ATGCCTTATGCTTAAAAGAGATATCGTGAGACAAAAAGACTAAATATCAGACTGTGAAAGGTTAACTCAGATCACCGACTCACTTATAAAATTTGGCCCCAAGGTTTGGGATACGACCCATTGCCAATTTCGAGTGGGCCTATTAGGTCATACATTAGAACAAATTGGATTGGTTCACTGATATTCTCTCTTGTAATGATTGAATTATTGAGATGATTAATTTGATTAGTTAATAATAATTTAGGGTTTATAATTTATGTCTTAAATAACATTTAATACATAATCCATTAAAGTATGGGCTTTTAATATGAATCACTAATTATTAGGTTTATGGGTATTTAATTATGTGTAACATAATTTGGCCGATGTGAGTGATTTACTTAATGATAATGTATCATATAATTAAAAACCCAATAACATTAATGAAATCCATGATGAATTTCAGCACAACCTAACCTAATTAGGAGGGAGAAAATTTGGCAACTTCACCTAATTAGGAGGGGAGAAATTTGGCACACTCCTCCTATTTTTTAGGAGTCTCTTTCCTTGTGTGACAAGGATGAAATTCAACACACACTTGTTTTATTAGGAGTCCATGACTAATTAAGAGTTTTATTCTTGTGTGACAAGGAAAATAAACCCTAATATACATGTGACAAATTTAATTAGGAAGTGTTTATTCTTGTGGGACAAGAAAGGCAAACTCTAGTGAAACTAGACAGGAAATTCGGCACACATCTTCTAAACTAGGAAGAGGCCGAATTCTTGGAGGGAAAGCAAGGGGAAAATTCAGCCTCCCTAGTGCACCTATTTAGGTTTCCTCATAAGCCTATAAATAGGTAGCACTCCTTGTTATTCCCCTATGGCTTGGCCGAATTAGTGAGTGCCACAAACAAAAGAGAGAAAATTATTTGTGAGCATTTAGAATAGAGATTCTAGAAGGGTGCTAGTACACTCCACATATTCGAAGAAAGTTTGTTTGTATGGATAACTCTAGACACCCTCAAAGGAAACGTGAATCAAAAGGGATTCGAGTTTTGAATACTAAAAGCTACACCAACACCTCATACAATGAAACATTCAAGCTTTGGATCTAAGGTAGATCTACTAACCCTAATCATGTATGTTGATGTGCATGGATCCTTGATGAAATTCTAGGCTTAAAATTTTTTATTATTTTTGTTGCGTTGTATGCGTATGAATGTCATAAAGTAGTATCGAATTCCAACATACTGAGTTTGAAGACACAACCTATGTGTCTGAAGTTGTCATTTCACTCACCTGGTATCCAACGCTAAGTATCCAGTCAAATACCACTAGTGGGTGGCTGCTCGTGCTGGTAGGCACAAGAAGCTGTAATAGATACAACACAACAAACGTCAAATGTGGTATTGTGGCAGTACTAAATGTATGAGTGCAATTCAATGCAAATGCCATCTAACCCACGACAGCACTAGAAACTAATTCCCAAAAATATCAAACTCTTAATTTGATATACACCTGACCGACCAATCCCCACACTGACTATAATCGACCTCCAAGGCTTGAATCTAACATCTACTTCCACAAAACAACTCAAAATGATCGAGAATCACCATCCTCAATCTCGGATTTCTTGACCCCAAAAACACAAATCATCAAAACTCTACACCCAACTTAAATCCATGCATTTCTAACTCTAATCTATCCAGATACATCAGAAACTACTCCAAATTTAACAAGAAATCCATCAAAATCTATAACCCTAGCCCGAAATAAACCCATTTGTTAAACATGAAATCTCCCAAAACCGAAGCTAGAATCCCATGGTTTCAACCTCAAACAACCATAATCTTTCCATATTTAACTTCCCTTACAACAGAAAGAAGAGATACGAACCAAACTTCCAAATTCGTTCAAAAACTTAAATGAACAAATGAGAAGCAAGAATGACGAAAGAGGAGATTAAAGAGAGATTCTTACCTTCAGAGATGAAGTGAATGCACTTAGAAGTGATGGAGAGCAAAGAGAAGTAGTTAAGAGAGTGATTTCAATGGTTGAGAGGAGTTATGACCAAAAACACGTCAGTTGGGGTATTTATAAGCCCCAGCACCGTAACGTTGTGTTGCATGCAAATTGACCCAAAAAGGCTCATCTACGTGCATTGTTGCCCCCTCTACGCGCCTAGCTTAACATCTACGTGTGCAGACCAAGCATTAGAGTGCCTAGACGGCGGATATGACGACTTCCCCTGCTCCCAAATCTATGATCAATATGTGCTCTATACGGACAATGCACACAGATGGCTCCACTTGCCCTCGGCTTATGTCCAATGATGATCAACGCGCATTGAACACCTCTAACACATGTTGACGACCTGAGCACATTACATAGTCCATCCAAAAGACTATATGTGCGCCTAGACATCCTTCAACGCGCGCTAAGAACTCCATATCGTTTTATCTACATAAAACTGAATCCTTAACACATCCAGACCTCATGAAGTCAGATTAGATACTACAGGAAACCTAGCCAGAATAGACAGGTTATTACACAAACATATCAGAAACAAATCGAAATGTGGTATTGGTACTGCGACAATGCTGAATATATGATATGCAATATATATGCAGACGCACGCACGATGTCGAAAGACCTATTTCGATCAAAGATCTTTCTCCCTCATCTTAAAAATCGGAATCTATGTAAAATTATAATTTGATCCCTGAACTTTTGTAAAATTATGCTTTATTCCCTATGACCTCATAAAATTATGAATTAGTCTCTAAAATTTTCAAAAATCACAAACTAATCCTTAACTAGTCAAAATCTCCAAATAAATCTCCAAATCTTAGAAATTGTTAAATTATAAATTTGACCCAAACCTTAGCAGAATATCAGTTTTAATACTCGCGACAGGAATCCTTTCAAAAAACCTTAAAATTCGTATCGATCGATACCCGATGTTCGAAAACACTCAAATCAACTATAATCGAGCTTAGATACATGAATCTATAATTGATTCCATCAAAACAACACAAGGTCTCCAAAAATTCAACCAAAACCCAACCAAACCCTAACCCACACAACACAACCTCAAATCTCAATAATACAAGCTAAATCAATGTTCCTTTAGACTATTTCCATCATGATTTATCATCCTCTAATATCTATTCCATCATAAACAAGCAAATCTGAACCACATTTGCCGAAACCATCACCAACCAAAGACATGAATCAAAACAGAAATAAATGCAAAAAATGATGAAAGAAACATGTTAAGAGCTTGATCTTACCTCAAGGAACCAATGAAAGGCAATGGGTGATGAAGAAAGA
The DNA here is from genome assembly GCA_948243855.1 of Flueggea neowawraea. Lineage (NCBI taxonomy): Eukaryota > Viridiplantae > Streptophyta > Magnoliopsida > Malpighiales > Phyllanthaceae > Flueggea > Flueggea neowawraea. The sequence goes on from CAODLS010622886.1 coordinate 3,316, forward strand.
CAGTTTTGGAAGTGGAGATGGCGGAAAGAGGAGTAAATGACGAAAGAAGGGCGGTTGAGGGTATATAAGAGCCCTAACGCACCGTTTCACATGAAAACAACACATTTTGGGCAAGTGCACGTGAGTAGCAACTTGTATACTTCTATAGAAGAAGTTCTACGTGCGCAGATGATCCCACAACACACTTAGATGTCCTAAGCAGTGCACGGACCAACCCAGATCCCCACAACGCACGTAGAAGGTTTACGTCCATAGGTTCTTCACAACGCATGTAGACAGTTTCCAGCATGCCCTACGAACGTAATTTTGCATCCTTAACGCATTCCAAACTTAAAATCATAATTCCCAACAATCTCAGAACCAACTAAACACAAAAACTAGATAACATGATGTACGAATCATCTCCAAACACCCCAGATTACTACAGAACCAAACAAAATGCTACAGGAATCCAATTAGAATGGGTAGGATATTACACGTACGTTATCCATGCCTAACATATGTTAAATGATCCATAACATACGTTAATCTTGTTTTTCTAAAACAAATGCATTTTCTTTTTACCCAAACAACATATGTAAGGGGCTTGGTAACGTATGTTAAGTGTAGAATAACGTGCGTTAGTTATAGCAAATTAGTTAAACAATGCGTTTTGGCGAAAGGGTCAATCTATTCCCCTCACCCGACCTTATTCATCCATTCTTCATTTCCTTCACACTAGCACCTCCAAAATCGGTCTCTCCTATCCTTTTATTTTGCCTCTGCTTGATTCCTTTCAATATTTTGAGGTAAGATTACTCTTCTAATTTGTTTCTTTACTTCCATTCATGCAAGAATCATTTGGGTTTTGTTGTTTTTTTTTCTTAGAATGTCAGTTGGTGTTGAAATGGGTTAGGGTTTGTGATTTTGAACAAATTGGATGAATTTGAGTGGAAATTTGATCGATTCTGCTAGAATAATCATAGTAATGAATGTGTTTGAGTTGGGTTTGAAGAAAGAGATATGGTGTAGGTTAAGGTTTGATGGAAGAGTTTTTTAGGGATTTTAGTTGTCAATCCGAATTGTTGGTGAAATGGAGTGTTGATTCATAAAGTTGAACATGTTTTGAGGTGATTTGGAATGGATTGTGTCAAGTTGGACGAATTTGGGATATTTTTGATAAAAGTTTTGCTATAATGACTAGAATGCAAAATTTTATTAGTTTAAGGTCTAAAATGTGAATATGAAAATTTTGGAGGAATGATTAATAATTATTTAAAAATTTAGGATCTGATTTATAAATTGCCAAGACTTTGGAGACTAAAGTGTAATTTGATAAAAGTTGATGGACTAGTTCGATATTTTACAAAACATTCAATTATCGATGAAAAGAGTAGAAACTCTATCGAAATAGGATTTCCGATGCTGTCGAGGGTTTGGGACATGCATCTAAATTCCATACATATTCAATATTATCACAGTTATCATGTATGATTATTTTGTTATGTCATAGATCCAATTTAAATTCTGTTTGATATCTGAGGTGACAAGCCATCCACCGGAGGTGCTTGACTGGATTCTTTGGCTCGACGTCCAAGTGAGTTGAATGTCATTCCAGACATATAGGTTGTGTTTTCTAAAAAATTATTTGTTTTTTATTGTGCCTGGACCTTTGCATGTAATACGGACTAATTAAAAGATTAATAATCCTAAAATCTAATTTATATGAGATTTCTATATCAAATAAAATCTGTTTTGAAGTTTATTTTACTTTCTGTAATAAGTAAATCTATTTTGAGATTTAAAAAATAGATTTAATACACTTTCATTAATTATCTGTTTGATTCGCATGCTTGTCTGCTTGAAATGTTTCTGATAAGAAAATCTGTACTCTGAGTATTATAAAATATCTTCAGTAAATATTTGTTTGTTTTGGCATGTTCATCTGCTTAATTTTATATTTATATAATTAATTCTGGTTAGGGATACCTAGCTACAGGCTAAGTGGCATTTGTTATACTATTGTTCAGTCAATGCCTAGTTACCAGGTGAGATGGTAACATGTGCGTCCAGAGCAAACACACACGATTTATTTTCTGGTGACAGTAGTCCACATTCGATTATGATTTTGATTGTAATTTTGGTCCCAGTCCCATGTTTGATTTTTCTCGTATGATTTCGAATTACTGCTCGATTATGATAATTCACTAAGTTTGTGAGACTGTATTATTGATCATACAAGTATATTGTACTGTGATCTAGCTGAGTGTATCTTGTTAGCTATTATTGATCAATTTCGTAATGATTCAGCTTTGAGACTCTTAGAGTGTCAGATACCGTTTTAGCCCCTAAAACTATCAGATGTTTAGCCCTTTTAAGTCAGGTACTATTTAGGATCTTAAGGTTTCTAGTTTTATCTTGATTTGGATTTGCTAAGAGAGCAATTTCATTATGATACAGGTGTTTGATCAATGATATCAGAATTTGTTTTTGAAACTTTGTATATGTGGAAATTATTTGATTGCATGTTGTCTGTTATGTCTACGAACTGTTTTGGAAAAGGTTTTCGATCTAATATTAATATGTATCTGTGTATATATTAATATCTTACAAATATATATATAGCATTTTCAAACTATTTTCAAAACGGTTTATATGCAAGCCTAAAGTCGCTCTAGAGTAATATCCCTCATTGAGTATTCTCACTGCCTTTTTGTAACTTTAACATTTCAAATTGTTTTCGTGATAATAGCCATCTAACTTTTAGGACTCAGTGAGGCATTTCTAATCAGCAGTGAGTACTCTTTTATTCATACATTAATTTGTTTGATATGTTAAATGTTTCGCTGTGAGTTACTAGTCGGTTTATCATTATGTATGATTACTTTGGTTTAATTGATTTTACCTATAAACATCTTTTTTGTATTTTGATATTATAACTATGTTATAATATTATGAAGTGTTACTTTTTTTTGAAATTTTATTTATAAGCAAAATCTAGATTTTATTTATTATTGTCTAATAATTGTTTTGGTATAAAAAATTTTGGGTAAATGTTTTGAATATTTGAGACTTGTGTGAGATAGGTCAGACCAATAGTTCAGTTCGCCTTGTATGTCGGTGATGGTCCGATGTCGGGTTGTAACAACAACAATTAGTGTTGTCTGTTGGGACTGGTGCAAAAAATTGATGAGCTAAAAGCTGTGTACTCAAGTCCTTTAGCATCGACTATAAGACTATTATAGTGTCATGATCTCACATCGCCTAAAAATTGAGATCAATAATCGCTTATAAACATTTTTGTCCCTCAAATCAAAGATATTTCTTTTCTAAGACAAAACCGTGAGGAACTATGAGATCAAAATGGCCAACACCTCAATGAAACGACCAGGAATGTGGTCCATAATAGGTATACAAATATGCACTGTTGTACATGAGTGTATATTGGTATACATAAATGTTACAAGGTACTTTTAAACTGTTTTGTTGTGGTGTTCACGAGTGAATGTTGGTGTACATGTGTGTACAATGGTGTACAAAGTGCTCACTTTAATTCAAAGCATTTAGTATTGTTTTCCAACTATGGGGACTAAAAATTGATGCTACTCCTGTAATTATCAAAAAACTATGACTGGCACCATAATTTTACAAACAAATTACAGATTTGCAGCAAATTGACATCGCCTCTCTTGCTTCGGGTTACTGGTTAGGGTTTTTTGCCGCCGCGTCAATCTTTCACTCGAGCCTCCGTCTTTGTCGGTCAAGACAGCCTCTCTTAGTCTTCGTCGCCAGTGCCATCCAAATCTGAACTTCGATCACTGCATGCTTCTCTTCGTCTTCGTCGCGTGTGTCTTCGTTGCCGACGCCACTAAACAAAACCACAACAGGTGAGACGAGGCGGCCCCTGTCCTCTGTCATCGTCGCGATTTAGATGGCGGAGATCGAGCCGGCGTCACTAATATCTCAGTGTCACGCGTTTTCGGAGATCTCCATGGTTGTGATCTCAGATTGCGACACTGGAAAAGAGAGCGATACATCGAGACAGGATGACGGCTACACTAAGAGAGAGCTTTGGAGAAAGAGCGACAATGAGAGAGAAACCGAGGAGAGAGCGACGAGAGAAGAGGAGGAAAAGAGAGAAAAGAGGAGAGCAAAGGAAAGAGAGAGGAACATAGAAGAGAGAGCGAGGGTGTGACAGACGAGAGGACGCGCGAGAGAGAGAAACCGAGAGAGATAATGGACAAGAATTCAGAGAAGAAATTCGGATTTATTCAATTTGATTCTAGCAATTTTTGGGATAATGTTTCATTGTCATGGCATTTGTAATACAAGATGGAGTATAAAAAACTGGCATTTCTATTTCTAAGCTTTAATTTCGACACATAGCGTAATTAACTCCACTCCGTTATAAACTCTCAAAGCCCAACTCTTCCCGCCGCGTGAGCGTCAAATATGCATACGTATCAATATCAACACGGATAAACTCAAAACTACATGTCTCACCCGAAAAAAAATCAGGTTATCAATTGAAAATAAATCATTTATTTCTGTTTACAAAAAGTACAAACATGAATGATGAAATCTTATCTTCAATCAGGTAAGAAAATGGCCTTACACTGTCAAACAACCGAGCTCATTCAATTTTCCTCCGACAGCTTTCACCTTCAACCAGTCCACAGAAAGCTTTTGTATTGAAAATATATCACAACAATTTAAATCACAAACGTTTAAAGCGAAATAAATAAATCAATACACATGTATTTAACTCCTGCCTTGCCAAAGCTGGTCACAGTATAGAGAGATATTGCCAAACCTTGTGATGAGTAAAACTGTAATGATGCTTCAGATATGGCTAGTAGGAGTATTTAAGCTCCCTTGGGAGATACGAAGACGATGGCGAATAGTTTCTGGCCCCCCACAAATGGGATTTTGTACTAACTGAGACTCTCATCACTGCAAAACTTAGCAATATCTCAATCCTTTATTTTCCCTGTCAAAATCTGGTTCATTTAGTTTCTGATAATTGTGACGCAGAAGAATTAAAAGATGCTGCTACTTCAGCTAACTGTTCACGGCCAAGTTTGCTAACAAGTTCCATGGAGATGAAGTGTTTAGGTAAATGTGAAAACTCTTCCTCATTGATATTGTACATTGGTTTCAGTTTTTTTGGTTCAGCAGCTGCTGCTTCAGCTTCAGCAAGAAGTAGGCTGGCTTCTTCATTGTCACCTAACTCAAGAGCAGCAGATCTTTCGGCTGCAGCAGCGCCAGCAACTAGAAGTAACCGCTGGAATCTAGCCATTGCAACCTCCTTTTCCTTGGATGAAATTAGGCCCTCAGTTTCCTCCAATTTACCAATGGTGTCATTAATATCCTCCTCGAACTTCTCTAGCTGTGAAGTGGATTTTCCCAAGTCCATCTGTACATTATCCCTTTCGACAGACAATGACTTTGCCTCAGCAGCCATTCGCCCAGCTTCCTTAAAATTTCTTGCTGTGGCAGCGACTTTCTTTTCTGCTTCAAGCTCTGGGATTCTTTTATCAATGAAAATAATCCTTTGCTTGAGAGATGATATGTTTTGCTGAAGGCTTGACTTCGACGAAGATAGCTCCTATAAACAGCACAGAAACATTTCAATACCTGAACCATATTTTCAACTTAAAACGTAGACAGTAAAACACTAATTGCACCCCACTACTTAATAGATAAATCTCAAATGAACTAAATTTCATTTAACACACAATTTGACTTTGATCACGACAGACAAACCGAGCCTTTGTCCTAGAAGGCAGACAACAGCCGGCTCATTAACCACAATAAATAGAACATGTTTATTGAGTAAACGCATTCAAACACTGAAATTCAGAAGCACACTTTTGACATCTACTTTGGCTGGAAAAATCACTATCAGACCATCTAAGCTTGAATTCCATGGAATCAATTCCATAATATCTGTCAAATTTATATTATAAAAGATCCATTGGTACTTCGAAAGTAAAGATAAAAAGAAAAAAAAAAACTTGAAGTGTGAAACACAGAATATCATTGTATTCATAATATAAATGCAATGTTTTCAATAAAATAACATATTGGACCATCAAATGGTGGTTGAAAATCTTTACTTAGTATCCTTTTAATAGAAGTCTATCTCGCTAAACTCACGCATTTTAGCCAAATTCAATTTCTAAACAATTCTGAAGATACATAAGCATAATATTGACCATGGTTTATCAAAATGAAATGTTGAGGCTCATGTCGTGCAGTTAAAGCCACACAACATTAATGGGAGCTGCTCTCGGAGCTTGCCAATTTTGATGCTGCTGCTGCATTTCAACCCTTAGATCCTGGCAAAAGTAGTAGCAAATGCTCTGCCAAGCACAAATGGCGCTATCTAACATATTAACAATATAAGCCTGTCCATTGTATATGATACTTAGAAGAACATAACTAAAGCTTGCCAATTTATTTGGGAAACAAAACAAACCTGTAGATGAGCTCTTGCAGCAGAAAGTTCCTGCTGAAGCATTTGGACATCCCCAGTAAGCTTCTCCTCAGATTTTGCCAACCTCTCTTTATCTTCCATAGACTTTAAAATGGACAGCTTCAGGATTTCTCTCAGTTCAACAACTGACTCATATTCTTTTGCTTCACCTTCAGAAATCTTGCACAATTCCTTGAGCTTGGATCCACAGATTCTTTCGTCAGTGAGGCGCTCATCAATTCCCTTCATTTTTGTTGATAAAGCTTCATTTTGCAAGTGAATCTCAGAAAGACCAGCTTGCAAGTTATCATACTTAGCGTCAACACCTGATTGAATTTCATGAAAATCAGCGAGCACATTGTCAATCCTTTCCTCAAATGTTCTGATCTTGGCATCGTTTTCAACTATCTCCATTTCCTTCTGCTTGACTAAAGCGAGTAATTTCTGGAGTTCATCCGTGAGTGTCTCCCTTTCTTGATAAAGAATTTCTTTCTGTTTCCTATCATCCTGAATGAATTGCTCAACCAAATCATTCAAGCCGAATCGAGCTTCATTTACAAAAACTGATTCAATGTCCAATTCAATCCTCTTAGCTTCAAGAGTTGAAGCTGATGAAAAACAATCCTCCTGTGCTTTTGATGAAAGGGTCTGTGCTTTCTCCAATAACGAATCAGCATTATTTTCTGCATCCTGGAAAGAAAAGAGGAATAAATCACATAAACACATCCATCTCTCATCAATTAATAATAAAATCAATTGTTCCGAGTTTGAGTTTCAAACCAAATATATCTAAGAAGCTATAAATAATTTATCAGCAAATCACCTAAAGAGCTGAAAGTATGAGGAACCCAAATATCCATAATTGGAACACTAACCATTGCAAAATGGTGCAGAAGAGAAGCACATTCTCTCTCAGCAGCAATCTGGGAGTCAAGAATACCCCGCATCTTAGCATCAATGGCAGCACAATGGAGATCAGCATCTTTGAGAGCATTAAGCAGAGATGCCCTCTCCTCTTCGGCAGCAGCAAGGCTCTGGCTAATCCTTTCTGCAGCCTCGAAATCTTCAGCCTCAATGGCTTCCTCCAACTTCACTTCAAGCTGCCTATAATTAGCCGCCACCGAATCGAGTTTCTCAGCAGCTTTTCTCCTCCTTCTTATCGCCTCCTTCCTCTCCGCCGAGACAGAATCAGCCAACTGCTTTGCCACCTTTAGTTTCCCCGAAATCTGGGCTTTAATATGCTCAAATTGCAACAAGCTATCCTCTTCTGATGAAAATTCTGAAGTGGAAACTGTAGCAGGAAGAGATAGAGTATCCGATTCCGCAGCTCGAATACTGTCATCATCATCAACACGGACACCATGTTTCAGATGTATATTGCCAGCCGCATCATTATTGGTGGCGGAGGAAGAAGAAGACGGCAGATCATCAGAAGCAGTGTCTCTTCCATAACCGATCCGGAGACCAGCAGCTTTCTTCTTCTTCCTCGAAATTTGCCGCCAAATTGCGGAACTTGTTTGACTGGTACTACTACTAGTAGTGTGATTATTATAACTTGTAGAACTTGTAATCGTATCTGATTGCTCTGGCAGAGATTGAAGAGGCGTGACGAGAGTAAGATCAGAGAATAGGTTCTCGTCGAGGGGCCCTGAATAAGATGAAACGGCTTCATCAGTAGAAGCAATTGAAGAAGAATCGATTTGAGGCTGAGATTCAGAAGCAGAATTCGGAATTGGAGTAGACGGACGATCGGTGTGGAGCTGTTGTTGTTGTTCGTCGGTGGCAGATAATTGAGAAGGTATGAATAATTCCATTCCCTCGAAAAGGGAATCCATCTCCTCTCCCTCCATTGACATTGTAGACAAATAATTCTGATCACAAATCACACTTTGGTGAAATAGCTCTTGGCACAGCGACTTGTTTCAAGTTTTTTTTTTTTGTTCTTCAGTCCCACCGTCTACGGCAGCGCTGCTCCTCTTTGTTTGCTTCCCTCACAGCTTGCTTGGGCTGGCGGCCCTGCCTCTCCGCCGTCGTCTTTGTCCTTTTTCAGAAAATTACGTGGACGATGCTGACAAGTCGTTTTGTTTAGGAAAAGAGGGTTAGCTGCTTAGACAGTCACTAAACTTTTAAGGGTTGTTCTCCACGGTCACTAAACTTAGATTTTGTTCTAGAAAGCCACTAACGTTTGGCTTGCAGTTCCCGATGGTCACTCTTGCCGTTTCCTCCGATATCTAGGCCCAAAAACGTCACTAGGATAGGCTCGCAACTTGCAAACCTGACATGCTGAGCGATTAACCCAACCCAATAGAACACCAGTTATAAGTCAAAAGGAAACTGTACAAATAGTAATTTTATGAAACATTAGTTAAAAATATCTACCTAACTTTTACTAATACATATATAAGTTTTAATATTTTAATTTTTTTCACTTAATAGATGAATTGGTTATTATCATATTACTATTTAGATAGTAAATATAGGTTGGTTTCCTATTTTTTAGGTAATGAATTTACATTTTTCTCTCTTCTATTTTTATTGGGCGTTACTATTTAGTAGGAGATGCAACCCATATTTTTAGTTCATTGAATCCATCTATGTTTTAGATTCTTTTTGTCAATTTTCAAAAAAAAAATCAATATTTCATACCCATATTTTTATATTGACATCAAACGTAGTTTTAATTTAGTTTCAAAGAAATTTCAATTTATAAAAAAAATATTATAATTCACAACTTATTATAAATAATGATAGTTTCAATCTAGTTCTAAAGAATTTTCAAATAAGATTCAAATTATTACATCCATGAATCCTTTAATTATTTGTACAATATTATGATGTTTTTGAATGATATAGCAAAGTTTCTATCGACTTTCAATTTAGTTTCAGCATATTTATTCTATTTTTTAGGTCATTGAATCTATCCACATTTTGGATTCTTTTTATCAATTTTCAATATTTTTTCAATATTTTATACGCATATTTTTATCTTTCAATCTAGTTTCAAAGAACTTTCAATCTATAAAAAAATACAATTTACAACCCAATATGAACAATAATAGTTTCAATTTAGTTTCAAAAAAGTTTCAAATAAGATTCAAAGCATTACGTCTATGAAACCCTTAATTATTCATACAGTACATGATGTATCTGAATGAAATAGCAAAATTTCTGTCGAGTTTCAATTGAGTTTCAAAAAGAATTTACTCTAACAACTTCGAATATTATGTTTTTTTGAATTTTTTCAATGTGTTGATACGTGTTTGTTATCATACTTTTAATCCAATTATTGATGGATAAAATCTCCTATGTTTTTTGGATTAAGCAATCAAACTAATATCCTAATAAATGTAATTCCTTTAAATCTAGTTTCAACAATTGGAAACTCCTATTTTTTTAGGACATTTACTGAATCCACGTTTTAGGTTTTAGGTGGCTATTTTCAGAAAATATTTTACTGATTTATGGGCATTTGTGGTTAAAGTTTTGAAGTGACTATTTGCAAAATTTATTTCTATTTAATGGGTTAGTTATGCAAAAAACCCATAACTCTAATGCACACATGGTTGGTTTGAAAAAAAATCATAAAATACTCCTCCCATTTTCCCTCTCTTCATATTTCCATATCTTTTTCGAAATTAACCCCAACCCCACCCGAACAGTAGAAGTAGACAAGATCGAAGCAAAGGAAAGCAAGTTACTGTAGTTTTGTCTACCGTTGAAATTGGTAAGTTTTTTTCTCGTTGTCTCTCTCTTCATCTATACATCTTTGTGCCTTCTTATGTATTTTATGGATATTAGGGTTTCAAATTTCATGAATCCTTGTTTTTTCTTAAGTTTGAATTAGTAATCGCCTGTAGATAAAGATAGAAATTAATCAAATTCATGGTATAAAATTTAAAGTGGAGATATTTCACCACAAAAGTGTTAACCCGAAGCATTGTCCCTGTTTGAATGTTCGCGTAGGAGTTTTGACGAAACATATTCTCAAGTTATGAAAATGGTTTCATATTATCAAAGCTCGTGGACAAGAAGAAGTGTTGCTTCTCAACACAACGAAGCCTTGCCAAAATGCCATTGTCGTCATTTTTTCAAATTGTATACTTCTGCAATAGAAGACAATCCAATAAGGAGGCTTTTGAGAAGTAGGTTTTTTTCAAGTTATTACCAACATCTCTATGTGATAAACTAATGTTAGAGTAGTAAATTGATTTGGGTAAAATTTTTGTTGATTTGTTACAACTGATGGTTTTGTTGTTGTTGTTGTTAGTAGTAGTTTAGATATTTTAAGTGGATCTATCCTAAATGAACTGATCATGCTTATGAGGTTATTGTGGACGGGTTATACAACGTTGAATTACGGGCAACTAAGAGAATATGTTCATCAAGGAATGGATGGAAGTGCCGAGCCAATTACCACACTAGAAGGGGTTTGAATATAGTGGTGTGTGAAGTTTGAACTTTCTTGCACTTAATTTGAGTTTGAGAGAGTTGAGAAGAAAGAACACAAATATTTATAGTGGTTCAACAAACTCCTTGTCTTTATCCACTATTTAAATATCACCACTTAGGATTTCTACTATCAACTACTTTAAGTTACGATTTCACTTTCTAATTAAGTGAGAACTCTTATAACTTTTTTTATTCTGGTTCAAGAATAAACCAAACAATGGATCTATCATGAGAGCTCTTATAACTTTTTTGATTTTGGTTCAAGAATAAACAAACTATGGATCTACCATTTGATCCAACTCATAATCAATCTTTTATGTGTTTACAATCACTCCCTAAAAAATAAATGAACTAGTGATACAAGCAATAAATAAAATAGTTAAAGAACAATACAACTTGTATCAATATTAGAGAGAATATGAATGCTTTGATGTTTGGTATTGGAAGGAAATGAATAAGTGTTGTCTCTTGTGTTTCTGACTTCCAAAACATGTATTTATACTTCTCACTGTGTTTTTGTCACGTCCATGACCAAAACTGCACATATATGAGCATACATTGCATATGATATACATAGGATATGTGTATTGATATGACATTACATACGTCATAGTCTCATTTGTTCATATGGTTTGACAATGTTTTAGAAATATTTACGAGAGTGATAAAGGATTTATCAATAGAAGAATCAAGGTTCAAAAGTCAAATGGTTAGGAAAGATGGGTAAATATATGGTTTTCGTAATTATGTTAAAAAAGTTGTATAAATAAATTCAATTGGTTACCATAAAAATCTTGCAGATTTAAGCATACTTATGTATACAAAATATAAGAAAAGGAGTAGATAGAAGAAAAAAAAACTTAGGAAACTTCTTGTTGGATTTCTTAAGTACCTCACCACCTCGTGCTTAAGATAAAACATGATAAAATTAGAAGTTGCAATAATTAACAATCAAAATGATTATTGCAAAATATTTTTTTTATTTCAATTTTATTAATTTTTCAAATTTCTTTTTTTAGATCGTTTGTTAAATTATTTTTCATATTTGAAACAAAATTAATTAATAATCAAAATTAATTTTGGCATTGATCTTCTAATTATCACTGCTTAACATATAAAGAATTAATCTCCAAGCTCAATTAACAATTCAAGGTATAAAGAAATGTCTAATTAAATCATTTATTTCATAAGTAATTTTTATGAAAACTCTAAATGCTAAACGTTATCACTAAATGCTAAACACAAAATGTTATCTCCTAGGTGTTGTCTCTTAAATGCTAAACACCATACGTTATTTCCTACCATTCCCCATATATTATCCCCTAAACGCTAAACACTATCCCTTAAATGCTATCTTTTAAATCCTAAATGTTATCCCCTCAACTTTATCCCCTATCCCTTAAAGACTATCCCCTAAACTCTATTTTTTAATCCTCTAAACACTAAATGCTAAATTCTATTTCTAAACGTTAAATGCTAAACACTAATCTCTGAACGCTAAATACTACAGCCTAAACACTAAGGACAAGAGTTTTTTTTTTCTTCAATTAAGATTGAAAGGGCAATTATTGGGAGAAAATTGATTGGTTCTAGTTGCTTCCAGAGGAGTGGTTGAGAGGTTCTATATTGGAAGAAAAAACTTTGTATTTTTTAAGGTGGTAAAATCCTTTGCAATTGCTCCTAAATAATCCTTTACATTTTATTCTCATGTATAACAAGTTCATAAATGAAAACCTTACCCTTTATAAAATCTCTCAAAATTTTCTTATTTAAAAAATTTCTTTTTTGAAAAGTCATACTAATTAAATAGCAAAATGCATAATTGTTTTCTATCTATTTATATTTCTTCCAACAATAAAATTGTTACTAATTTTTCCACTTGTTCAAACATGTAAACGAGTATCAAATAAGAAGAAAACATCTTCATTTGTCTTCTTTTTTTTTTCTTTTTTTTTTCCTTTTTTGATTTGGAGCACAACTAAAGTATGTGTTGAGAATATTTTTTAGACATTAAAAGAGCATATTAATTCAGTTGATAGCATTGAATTAAATTTGTTGGATAGAAAAAAAAAGGAAACAGGAAGTGCACATTTCTTCACATACACATCCAACTATGAGGGTTCCACTGATAAACGTTGTCCATGTAACAAAGGAGTATGATTCTCTCTTCAATCAAGCAATTGCCAAGATTTTAAAGCCCCCATCCAATGGCTGGTAATTGTTGAGCTGACCTCCGCTCATTATTTTCCAATTAAGCTGATGGGAGTGGGCAGCTATGAATATCTCTATAAATGCAAAAATCGAACAAAAATTACAATCCTGAGAAAATCTTCGATTATATTTAATTACGAAAATAATTTTTTATTTTTATTTTCTGAAATAAATCAAAAAACAATGAAAAATTTTAAATTTTTCATTTTTATCATTTCTGAATTCTCGTTTCTTAGAAAACAATGTTTTTTTTTTAACTAAACAGTCCCTTCTCCTTTTTATCTATTTTAAAGAGCAATGAATGACAGTGATACAAGTTCCTGAGAGCAATAATTTGACATGTATACCATTTATTGAGAGGAGTAAAACCTGAACTAATGTTGACATGTGAAGTTTTCGTAAAGAAAAAAACCAAAAAAAAAAAAAGACGTGTGGCATCTAGGGAGACAACAAAATGTTGCTTCTCAAATGAGTCTCCACTGCATGTGTTGATTCAGGTTTTGAATAACTTGGCATCCAACTTTTGATCACGTCAATACTTCTCAGCTGTGTAATTTACTTGTGGTTGACGAATGTCATCTTGGCTTTGAATCAACCTAATCTCCAAGCTGCTCGACTGCGGATCGTATCCAGCCCTTTGATAGTCGTTTACAGTCCTCTGCAGAAGTGCCTGCAAACATTGTCGAGTCATCATTACTCTAGCAAATCTTCGATGACAAGATATTTGGACTAAAACTTCAAGACTAATTTCATTTATGATCCTTTTTGGTGGAACCTAAATGCATATCGAATTGAGAAAAATACTGATACATCATGATCTTCAAAATGTATCCGCATTCAGGGAAGATGGTGTTTCACGATTATGATACATCTTCACTGAGACAAACGTATGCATAAACAGGGGAAAAAATTTCAACAAGAGGGTAGAATATGCTCCACGAAGATAGTTTGTTGTCGAATGTTAACTCACTGCTATCACAACATGAACTTTTTGTAAGGCGCAGGCGGTATGAAATTGTGGTAAAAATACATGAAACTGAATGCTTTCAAAGTGGGCCCTTATTAGTCATCACTAAAGCTATTGACAACGACTAACATGAGCTTTCTTCAAGGTATATACTCTTCCTACCAAAAAGTATATTTATAGCCTAATAAAGAGATTTTGTAGGAGCTCCAAATTCAGCATCAATAAAAAATAAAAAGGTGCGTCAATGATTTTTTCTAATAATTCTAGATATTTTAGTTCAATACCTGCAAACTTGAAACTGCAAGTTCTGCTGCTTTATCAAGATTTTCAGGATATTTCTGAATGACAAAAAGAGAAATAAACACATTATGAATAAGAATAATGCAAATAGTTCGAAGTAAAGGAAAAGAACAAGCGGCAATATTATAATTGTGGATGTCTCAGGATAGGAACTAAGACGCTTCTTACATTGCTCCATCCAAGTAAGAGAGCAGCCATTAGATCCCCCGTTCCCTACAAGCACAACATTTAAATAAATTATCAGGTTACAAGAGGCTAATGCCAAATAGTAGAAAAAAAAAAGGCAAATGAAACAGGAAAAGTCAATATATTAAGTAAAAATTGCAAACCAAAAGATTATGTAGAAAATATGTCAATAAGCATTGATGTGTGTACATAAATCTGCACGGACAAAAATATTGGTATGTCTATCTTCCAATGTGAGATATACCAAGCAGTTTTAAACGTTCATTATTTCAGAAGGAGATCAATGCACCGTAAAATATGCAGGAATTTTTGGTATCGACATCCTAAATTGCTCAGGATTGTGACCCTATCATTAAACTGAAAAAAAAAAAAGGCATTAGAAAAGCATAGTTACCACCTATCCTGTTGACTGCGAAACTCCTTTGGAGAAAGAGCAGCGTTGTAAATTTATTCGCAAAAGAACTGACTAATTAACAGAAAAAGCAAAGAACCAAATGCCGGTAACCAGTCATGCTAATTGTAGTTTTTGAAGTGGCACATAGAGCTCAAGCTAGCAAAAGTCAGCAACCTTCCTTTAGGTTACGAGTTTTTGAAGTATTTTGCTAACAATGAGCTCTTTAGTGGGAAAGCTTGTTGGCTATGGACAGTGCTCCTATAGTGCTCTGAGTGCCAAATACAAGGAGAAAACATTCTGGAATCCCTACACAATTACCTGGAACGTCACTCTCTACTGGTGTGCCATGCTAATTGGAGAAAAATATTTGACTTGTTTGACTCAGTATATAATTATAAGTTTGTTGTGAACAAATAAGAAAACTTCTGTCCAACATGTTGAAGAAACCAAACAAGCAGATTGGACCAATATGCCAAAACCAACATTGTAAACCAAGCATAACGAAGCATATTTCAAATCTTACATAGGCTCTCAATGGTTTGAAGAGTTTTATCTTTCTCACTTGCATCAGTGGCAACATATAGACTCAACAAGGGTTGAAATCAACTGCCTCACCAGCAATATTCTCTGATTTGTAACTTTATTTTTCGTGTAAAGAGAAAAAAACAAATGAGAAAAAAGGAAATCAAAGCCATAACTGAATCCACCTTTACTAGTTTGCACACAATAGAGCTCACCTTTTCCTTTTGATGACTCCCAATGAGGAGGAGATTTCCATCTATACTAATGCTTGTTATCACAACCTGAGAATAATTGAAATAAAGTATTTTACAAAAATAGGACAAAGAAGGCATAGAATAAAATTAAAGAAAAGAAAAAACCACACAAAGTCTGCACACTGAATTTCATATGCAGGTTTTCATACATATAATCAGATATACTGCCATTTGAAGTTAGTTGTTAGCTTCTTGAAGAATTAGTTTAGCATTCTGCTATAGAAAACATGTAAAAGAAAAGATAATGGGTTGATAGGTGTCTATATTAACCTAAAGAGAAGGGTGCTTAATGGCTACATGAGAAAAATAGTATAATATAAACACTCAAAACGTTAAAAGGGCAAAAGCATGAAAAAAAACATATTTTATTGAACATACATCAAATAAAAAGTTTTTGGTTCACCACAAAGAAGAATGAAAGCATTCAAATCATCAAAATACAGATAAACAAGAACCTTTGAAGGTCCAACAGCATGAAGAACATTGCAGGCTTTTCGACCATCTTCTTTGGTTGCAATCCTTAAATAGAAGTCTTATTAGAGGGAAATTAGAGCAATTTGATAACATCAATTAATACCTGCATTAATGAATCATTACCTGCACCCAGTCAATTGTTCGGCTTCAAACTGATTAGGTGTCAACATTGATGCAATGGGGACAACCTACTTGCAGGGCATGTCAAAAATATGAATCAACATGACACTGTTAAATTAGAAAATACTTCCCAGAACCTAACAGATGAATAAAACTATTGTGCTACCCAGGGTTATCTAATCCAGCATTACACAACAGCAAATTGCCAGAGTTCATTTTTTTATCAAAAAAAACAATCCATAATTAACCTTATCCTTGTCAGTTTACATAGAATTGCACTTTCAATCAGAGAACCAACATACCCCAATTCATAAAAACTTGCATCAAAATCACACATCCACAGACTTAAACCAATTTGATTCTGACCTTTTCACGATACACGTTTACCAAATCTTCAGGAACATAAAGCTTTCCTTCGTCACCCAGCACTGGATCACAAACTAAACAAGAAGGTTTTCATTGAGACATTTTTCTTCTTTTAAAAAATAGAATAAAAAACAAAAAGAATTGCACGGTTTCATAGCTGTAATTTATGACAGACAATTTAAACAAAGATGTACAACATACAACATTAAGAGTGTCTACCTCTGCAATACCTGTATACAAACTAATCTTCATAAGCCAACTAAAAACCAAGTTCTTTTAGATGAGGTAGAAAAAGATTGAATGAGATATCATTGAAGCTTCTTTTATTGATTAAAATTGTTATAACATCAGCTTGAATATAACAATTAATCACGTCCAAGTTTCATGTCACAAAGCAAGTTATTTACTGCTTTCTACTTAATTATGAGGGCACTAGTCCTAAGAATGTCAAATAAATTGATATCCTTCAAAAAGAACATGGTGACATTCTTGAAAATGGCACATATCAGGATCTCTAGTCATTTACATGACAAAATTCAAACACGTTTTTCTACCAGAAGATATATTTTTCAGAAAGTGATCCCCAAAGACTTTACACCAGTCTTGATTGCTCACCATAAATAAGTTTTGGATTTATAGTACGAAGCTTCTTCACAACTTCCAATACAGTGTTCAAAAATGAAACTGAACCAATGTAACCTGTCCAATTTAGCAATAGGAAAACAGGTCACATAAACCAAGTACAAAAAAAAGAAAAGTTAATGAGACTAAATACAGTATGAAAACACATGGCAGAGCTTGCTACTGGAAAAAAAAAATATCGGTTTCCTTTCAACCATAAATCAAACTTTTGAATTTAAAAATCTGTGACTCTGCTGATACTGTAAGTCTATACCATAGTTCTATTAATATTGTAGAGTAAATCTTCATCAAAAAAAATCTTGTAGAGTAAATAATATTGTGCCATTTCATATAGATAGTCAGTGAACATGATAAAAGAAATTAAATACTACAGCAGAATATTTATACGGGTCATGCTTATGCAGCCTATTCAAAATTCTCTGCATAAGGATAAAGGAAGGAAGGAGCAAAAAAGAGTATAGTTTTGCTTTAAATATTGCTTAAGCACAATTAGTTGATTGGACGCTTCACCTTTTTTTTTTTTTGACCATGAAGCTTCACCTGGTATCTAGAAAATATGATATCATCAAAATATGCAGCACTTTTAAGAGGTGATGAGCAGTTGGAATACATGTATATATTATCCTAAATTTACATGAATCATGGAGAGTTATAAAACTATATGGAAGAGGAAATCTACAGGGCATTTTCACAATGCTTTTCAACTCCGTATGCATCGAGTGGACTATTGCTGTCAAAAAACCATCTAGAATTTCAAGATGAATTTAAAATGTAAACTCTTCTTGTTATCTCGTTACATTTGAGTCTATAATGACTTATGACAGGTTGAGATGCTCAACTAGATACAATCAAGGGAAGAGTCATATGGTCATGATCTTCCTCAACATCTA
Source organism: Flueggea neowawraea (assembly GCA_948243855.1). Taxonomy (NCBI): domain Eukaryota; kingdom Viridiplantae; phylum Streptophyta; class Magnoliopsida; order Malpighiales; family Phyllanthaceae; genus Flueggea; species Flueggea neowawraea. The sequence goes on from CAODLS010622886.1 coordinate 21,548, forward strand.
TAAACTGCTTTACTATAATTCTTAGAGATAAACTCAATCAATGTAATTAAAAGCAAGATTTTTCCCGAATGTTTGCAGTGATACTTGTAACTTGCGACACAACTTTTTTTTAACAGAACAAAATACTAAGAAGAACGTGGCAATAAAATTTCGACAAACCTGTTAACAAATAAGTGTAGTACAATAAATCATTTGCCTGAAGGCCTTCTATCAAGTCCCATAGTTGTTGTCCATTTAAAACTTGTCCTTTAAAGGTTGGATATCCTGCACAAATTCAGTTTGCTCAAACATGACCAGAAATACATTTGGGTAGGAAGCTATGCCTGAACTTATGCAGACTGATGGACAGCATAGCATTGCAACATATATCAGGCCTCAGAATTATGAGACTTTGAGTGTAGTAGTAAGCAGCTTGCCTGTATGGTTTGAGAACTGTACTGAATTAATTGGATCAACATCATAGCCTAATAATTGAAGAGGAAACACAGCTGATTTATTCCCAACATATCCCTAAAAGAAAAAATAATAATAAATCCAAGTTCATTTAAGAAAATGACAGATCAAGCCATAGAAGTACTTTGAGAAATCTCGTAATCTTCAGATAAATGCATTTCTTACCTAGAACAGAAAACAAACTCTACTGTATTTCATGCATTCCTGTGGGTTCATCTTTATACACAGCTAAAATTGACGCTAAAAATTGCAATGACATTGGAAACACAAAATAGATTTGTTTTCTATTAGCTGCATCAGATGTTGACTTAATTTTATATTTGCTAATGTCCTATGTCATTCTTAATGTTTCTTTGAAAGCAGATATTCAGATGTATACTAATCACGGTAAGCACAAGAATATCTTTCAAACACCTAATTTTAGGTAAATTTATTACCCTAGAATAGAGGGCGAAAGGAAATCATGAATATAATCTCATATCTGCATGTTGTCCTGAGTTAGTAAAATAAATATTAATTCAACCTATTTTCTTATTTCTTGAATAAGAAAATATATTAAATTAGTAAAATGGTGTACACCAATAAAAAAATACAATATTCATTAAGAAATGATTTTCAAAAGTACAAAAGGTCCATGATTTTCAGTCTTTCCTTTGTTTCTATTTTGAATTTTACCTATTATATATAGCTTCCAGAACCATGTTTCAGTTAAATTCAAAATATTGATCATGATTTGCGTAATATTTCTTTCTTGTCTCTATTTTGTTACCATATAAAGCTATAGGTCACAGTAAGTTACACACAAATTCAAGAAAATCAAAGCTACATCACATATGCAAAGAAACATAGGACTAGATTTGACTTCAGAAAATATTAATATTTGAACTTGAATACAACCAACATGTGAATCTTACAATTTCACACAAAAATTTCAACTTTCAATATTACCTGAACCAAACCAAGAGATAAACTGTGCTAAGATGAAGTAATTACCTGAACTGTGTGAGACTGAATGCTGAGAACTCGACCAGTCCCAGAAGGAAGAGCCAATGACAACACTGGAGGAGTCATTTACAATTTTACTCTTGTTGAACTGCACATACAATATGTTAAGATGACCAACATATCTAATTACTATGGCGCTGTTTGTTTGGTGGAAAATGTGTTCTTTAGGAAAATATTTATCCGTGAAAATAAACTTCCAAAACATATTTTTCTGAAACATATTTTCTAATGATTGGTGATCACATAGAAAATGAGTTGGAAAATATTTATTGGTGTTTATTTCACAGAAAGGAAAATAATTTCCACCAGTTTAAAATTTTTAAAATTATCTCTTTATTACCTACCCAAAATTATTTTTATGGTTAACACGCTAGGATAAGAGTTGTCAATTTTTGCTAAATAACATCTTGATTATCTACACAACAAATGCATGATTTATATTACCGTATTAATTGGTCTAACGTTACTTCCAATTTTCAATCGAGAAAATGAGAGTGCAAGTGGTAAAAATAAAGCTAAGACAATTTCTATTTCTTAATCGTTTGCACTAAACATGATCGTGAAGCACAAAATCTAAAAGTTTCAAAATTTAATACATCATGTAATAGTAAGCAATCCTCATCAAATTCACTTCAAAAAATAATAAACATGGCTTAAAGAGATTTTGTAAACTCAAACTACAAATCTTCAACAAGTTCATTCGCTACCCTTTGAGTTATTTATCAGATTAATTTGATCATTTCTTCAGAAAATGGTCAACCATGAACAACAAACACTTTGGGTCTTTTTTTATAATAATTATTATAATAACTTGATTGCTTACTTGTATAATTAAAAGAATTGGGAATACAACAAAAAGTCTGCTTTTCAATTTTGCAATTAACAAGAAAATGTCAAACAGGAATAAAAAAATGACTAGAATTTTTTTGTGAAAGCAGTCATGATATACAGAGTAATACACCGAATGAAAGCAAGCTCATCACAGAGGCAAAGAAAGGGTCATCACGGAGGTAGCCTAAATCGTAAAGAAAGCACCAAAAACACTAGTATCCTCAAGGTGCAAATTCAAATACCCGTCTATCTATGTCCCAGGCTAATTCATAAAGCTCTTAATCAGAGAAACACCATAAAATGTGTCTAATTCAAATAAAGTTCAACAAAAAATAAAAGAAGTTCAGCCTAATCTGGTACATAAAATTCACCAAGTTTGACCCAAAAAAACAATCAGATGAGTATTCTTTTTTTTTTTTTAAAAAAAAGATGAGAACCCTAATAGGAAAGAAAAGAAGAGAAACCCAGAAAACAAACAGAAGAAATTTACGATACAAACCAAGCCTTAAGTTCCTGCCACCTCCTAAAACTTCAAAAAGTTTGATGATCAGAGTTGTCTAATTTTATAAAGCAAGCAATGAATCAATTAATCTACTTAAGCAAGCAAACACCAAATCACCGTAGGCAATAAATCTACAAATCAGCATAAATTATGAAACAAAGCGAGTAAAAAAACACAGCAACTGAGAATCAGGGGCAATGAATTAACTACCCAAATTACAGCAGCAAGCCACTAAGATCTGCAACAAGAAAACACTACATGTGAGATTGATAAACCACTAAGAACAGAACACTACATAAAAAAAAACTCAATAAACAAGAATAAATAAAAACTAACTAACCTTGACAAGAGCAATAGAAACCACTCAACTAAAGCAATACCTTAAACGGCAAGAGCTAAAGTGCCAGACGATTACGGTTGTTAAATTTAAGTGTGGCAAATCCGAGGTTTCTGAAATTGAGAGAGGAACGACAAGGACTCTTTTGTATTGGACTAGGAAAATGACTCTTTGTCTAAGTCAATCCACGTGGAAGAAAAGAATTTGATTTTCATTTTTTTAGAGAGAAAAAATATATTATATATTTTTTGTGTTGTATTTGTTGTTTGATTACTTCCAAAATTTTATTTGCATAAGAAGCTTTAAATTAGATGTTAAACTTTATTTTATCTAAGTTGGACATTTAGATTCAATTTTTCTTGAATTATCAAGACATTTAAATATAATTCTAAGTAGAATATTGAGGCAAATAATGAATATTATACTTTTATATTACAACAAAGACATAATGAGGGAAAAACTTTGATTAGAGATGGTAGATTATTTCAACAATATATAGTTGATGCTTTACCATGCATAGATGAAGACAGATTAGATTATTTAAGAAGAAATCAAAATGAGTTGAGATTAGAGTCATATTATGAAATCAACTTTGCTTTTAGAAGATGTGAAACGGATGCACAAAATGTAGGAAACTTAAATTACTTTTTCTTCAAGCCATACGGTAAGTCCCAGATATATGATACAAAATCATTATCATCCTATGACTATCTATGAAGTTTTTTTGGTCAACCAGATTTTTTTCATAACCTTTACATGTAGTCGACAATGGTCAGAGATATTTTATGTTTTAAAATACAAGGAGGATCAAAAAAGTGAAGACAGACCTGATATATATAGTGAGCATAGTTTTTAGTATGAAATTATACTTTTTAATTTAAGATATAACAAAAAAATAAATATTTTAGAGAAGTGACTGCATTGATATATGAAGTGGAATTTCAAAAAAGAGGACTACCCCATTTGCACATATCCGTTTGGTTAGCTCAAGCACTAAAATTACCCATTCAAAAAACTTGATGACATTGTCGGAATTCAAGACACATACATGTAGACGAAATATAAAAATTTTGTCCACGAATTCC
>CAODLS010622915.1:0-17498 GCA_948243855.1 Flueggea neowawraea
ATCAGTTAAGAAAGAACACAAAAGAAGAAACTGATACTTGTTAACGCCGTTATTTACCGGTGAGCCGTCACCAGCGTCTCTATAAACCTCAATCCGTCAAATCTCGGCGCGAACTTCTCATTCGCTTTCGACGACGACCCGGTTTTACAACCCGACATCTGTTTATCACCAGATCCGCATTATGCCTCGTTTGTTCCCAATAAAAGATTGAATCTTTGTGAATTCAAGACAAAGAATGAAAGAATACCTCGTGAGAGCGAGGGCGAGAAACTTCGTCGTGGTGGTCAGCCGAGGAAGAGGAGAGAGCCACGGTGGAAGCGGCGAGCATGGAGGCGACGAGAGTACAAGAGCCCTTCATTGTGGGAGAGAAAAGGGGTGAGATGAGAAACGGGTTCCGAGTTCCGAGAAGTTTTGAGGAAAATGGGCGAAACCCGACGAATGTAGTCGGATCTCGACCACCGCTACCAATTTTGAAGGTTTCTTTGGGCTGTGGGTTTGCGAATGTGAATGCGTTTCGGTGGAGGCTTTTATTCCGGTTGTTGCGGGTTTAATTAACGAAATTTAATTTTGTTTTTAGGCGCGGCCACGTGGATTTACCTCAATTATTTTTGACTAATAGAATAATGCCGCGTGTGATCTTCTGCCAGCCTTATGTCACTGTACTAACCGTCGATTTGATAATAATTTTTAATATATTTCATTTTATAAATTAATTGAATATAAATATTAATTGAAATTTGGTTTTCTACCCCAATTCTTTTTTAGGAGAATAAGAAGATAATTTAAACAGATATGAAAATTTAGAGATTAGTTAGTTCAACTCCGTCTACTGCCACCTCTTTTTTGTCTATCCCAAACACTTCCAGTTTAAATTCCATATCAAATATGATTCAACTCACTTCCTCTATTTCTTTTAAATCTCATGAAACAAACAAGTTAGAACATCTTATGGAATATTCATATGTACCTGAAGATGCTCAGATATCAGCAATCACTCAACCTCTTATGAATCCCTATGTAGTCTATCAAAAGTCCAGAGATGTGACTACCATTCGCCAACTTCTTTCTAGAAGAAGGCCTGCTCCGAAGGAATATGTTCAAGCTTCTAACCTAAATCAGTGCCAGTTGATGACTACTGAAGCAAAGCAGTATGTAACAATTGAGGTTCCTCAAAGCCTCATCAAGGAGTCTCTTAAGCAAGGTTACACCCATTTCATTGGGGTGCAGTGCGCATGATGCTTACTTATCATGGCAAAAAAGGTTGTTTAGTCACAGCCATATTAGCTCTATTGGACACAAGAGTTTTGGAGTATCAGCATACAGTAATAGGATCCATCCTAACTACTCTAAATGATGGAACTATAATGCTCATATTTTTTTCCAACTTTGTCATGTCTTTATCAGACCCAAATTTGTCAACATGTTTAAAGGTTCAGTTGCAAATTAAAGGTGTACAACATGTGGCTTCCTCTCATATAGCCACTTTACACTAGCAGGTCTATTACAGAGTTCAAAACAATGTCGTTGATCTTAATGGCTATGGCTCCAATGATGCTTTATGCGTCCTCTCAGAGACAGCAGATAAGGTCCCGACCATTGTCCAAGCTCCCAAGAAGATGGACACAGAGACTCTGAAGAAGTTGATTCCAGAATCCTGGATTACCAACTATGAGAAGGTTAGGCAGGTGGAGAAGCCTATCCAGTCTCAAGATTATACCTTTCATCGTCGAAAGGATGGAACGGTACAAACAATCTATAAAAATCCAGAAGATCCAGAAAGTTCCAATTCTAGTATCTTTCAGACGATTGCTATGGTTCAACCTGTCCTTGTTGAGAAGAAAGTCCCTATTGTCTATTTTGAATCCTCAGGTCAACCAGTTTACACAAACAAAGTTGATGGACACTTCATTTGGGATGTTGATCCCAATATGTGTGAAAAAGGTTGTCCTTGTCAGTATGAAGATGAAGAATTTCCAAGTGATTCTTCAAAAAGAATAAGGGTGAGAAGACCCTCTTGTAGGAAAAGTTTTTACCGCTTCAGAGATAAAGATGATGACTCTTCACCTTGGATCACAATTTCTAAGGAATCTCAGAAGAATTCCGACGAAAAGCTTGCAGAAGAATGGAAGGAAAGATTTCCCCTTCCAATTTATGCTGAAGCCTTGAAAATTATGAGAAAGGAAAGATCTTGTAATCCTTCCCCAGAATTGATTCAGACGACATCTCCAATTGTTGTCCCTTATTGTATGGCCTCATACACTTCTAAAGTGCCAGATGTACATGATGAAGAGGAATATCCTCCTTTGGTTCCCTATACCTCTTCCCAGGGAATCCCTCTTCAGCCATATACAAATTCCAAGACAGAAATGGTTCTCTTGAACCATTATCTAAATGAGAAGAAGTTCTGAATTGTCACACCAACATTCATATAGCTCAGAGACGTCATTTAGCTCGTCAGTATGCTAAACTTGATAGGATCTTGCATATTGTTGAAAAGAAAGGATCTGATGTCAAACAGATTAATCAAGGCGTCCAAGATCTTCATTTTGAAGTTCATAAGAAGATCTCTAAGCTAGAGAAGACATTGAACAAAATGGTTCTGAACAAAGATTTTGGTGAAGAATTTGTTCAAAAAGAAGCTGAGCTCAGAATGATGAAGAAGGAACAAGAAAGATTGGAAATCAACACAAAAAATCCAATTTTCTATGATCCTCCAAGACAGTATACTATGTTTAAGAAATCAGCCAGTCCTATTAGAAGAACCTCAGAGCCCCAAGGGTTTATGGCCTCTGTAAGAAAAGAAATTGTCCCTTTAGCTTCATCTACTTTCTCACAGTATGATGAATTCAAAAGGAAAGAAGCAGAGTCAAATAAGCATAGAAAGAAGGATAAAGGAAGGCTCAAAGATGAAAAACCTCTGCAGCGGAAGCATAAGCCATCTTCAGGCTTTATGGCAACACTCAGACGAGAGTCCCAACCATCTATCAACTATATGGCTTCCATGTTCCAAGATTCCCAGGATCCTAATGCTTTGGAATCTCAAAATCCTTTTGCTACATCCTCAGAGAGTTTTGATTCCTCATCAGAAGAATCCTTTTCTACCTAGAGATAAGATTCATCCTTGGATGATTCAGATTATGTTCCAAATTATGAAGTCTCTAAATCCACTGAAGAGATAGAGAAGACAGTTACAAATTCATCCTCAGATAGTGATTTCTTATCAAGTTTATCCACTGATTCGAAAAAAAAACTATGCATACATCTGTACAATTTTCATGCCAGTCCCTACTCAGTAAGTTGAGACTTGAGGAACATCTGCAACAAATAGAGATACAGAAGAAGCAGTAGAGGATGAAACATAATCAATTGAAATTGATATCACCCAAAAGGAGAAGAAGCCAAAAGGTGGATCGTGGTTCACTTTTGACAATATTCCCATTCACAAAAGAAGAGACAAAATGGGAGAGATCAGTGCATGGGTTGATCTTCAAAAAACAAAGCCCAATTTCAACTTAGAAGCAAAACTGAGGGAATTGGCTTTTCGATTCGTCGGTTCGTTACGAGATTGGTTTCTTTCATTAAGTCCGTCGAATTAATTGATGTTTACTGGTATTTTAATTGAAGAAGCAATGGGTTTAATCTACTTCGAATTTATTGGAAATTCTGGAGTTTTCAATAAGAAGCATGGGCAGGACTTTTACAAGATGAAGTGTTGTTCCATCCAACATAGTGACCTCCAACGTCATTACCAGAGAATGACAAAAACCTATTACAAATTTGGAGGAGTTAATAGCAGAGAATTGAGACACACTTTTGTTTCCTCTTTTCCTGAAGAAATTCATCCAAAGATTGTCAGAAGACCACTGCTTCAGGCAAAGATCTTGGTCAACATAGTCTTGGAGAACTATTTCAGTATGTGGAACAAGCAGTCGAAAAGCTGTGTGAACATAAGAAGTTTTTCAAGTGGTTTTCCAAAATCAATCAAGTTGAGAAAACTTGTGATCGTTCCTATTTGCAGATCAAGTGCAAAGATGAGAAATGTGACTGTAGAATGAGCAAGAAAAAACAACACTGGAAGAAATATTCGAAGAAGCAACCTTTCAAGTAGAAAAGGAAAGGTTACAAGAAGTACAAGAAGAAAGGTGATTTTCATTCATTCAGGAAGAAGACCACGTAGAAGAAGTCAGATCGTTGTTTCATCTGTGGCCAGAAGGGTCATTATGCAAAAAATTGTCCTAACAAGGAAAAATCTACAAAGATGATTTAACAAGTGATGTACATCTCCCCCTATGATCCAAAGGAATATCTGGAGTCCGTTTTCTCAGAACAAAGTGACAACAGTCTTGATGAAGAAACAATAGTCTTCACTTATCTGTCCTTAGACTCTAATGATTCAAATGATTCTGATAGTTCGATGTCTACTCACTATCATGAAGCATTTGGAGTATTCCCATGTTTTGCGGCTCAATCCATTCAATCTCCTCATGTTTAAATGGAGATTCTAAAATCCAAATATGATGTTCCTATGAAGGTTATAGGCTTCGTTGACACTGATGCAACCTATACTATGATCAATCCTCATATCTTTCCTGGCATTTGGAAAGAGCAGCCAAATAATTTCTCAGCTGCAAGTGGAAAGGTTTTCACCACCAGATATGTTTCTAAACAGCCGATTGGAATTCGTATTTTACCAAGAATGATTTCTTGGATCAAAGTCATTGGCACAAAGCTCACAGGAAAGGATATTTTAATTGGTTTTGATGTGATTAGCCAGTTAAAGAAGATCAACATTGGAAACACTGGACTCTTCTATAAGCGTCAATTCAAACCTTATAGCAGTGTTCGAAATCTATTCATAGTTGAAGCAGCATAGCACCCATTGAAGAACACATTTGGGCATTTATTTGCAGAAAGTCATGCAAGCTTCATTCATCCTCATCCTTTGTGGAAGAATCCTAATTTCTATGTCAGACTACCATTTAAGAAGAATGAAGACATCAATTCCACTAAAGCTACTCATCCAAGAATGACTCCTTGAGATTTAACTCTTGCGAAGGAAGAATGCTTACAATTGTTACAACAGGGCCTAATTGAGACAACTACTAATGATTGGTTGTGCCAAGCATTCTATGTCAACAAACGAAGTGCACAAGTCAGAGGAAGGAAGAGATTAGTCATTGACTACAAGCCACTCAACGTGTTTCTTAGAGATGACAAGTTTCCACTTCCGAAGATACAATCCCTCTATGTTCATCTTCACAAGGCCAATATTTTTTCAAATTTGATCTTAAGGCAGGCTTTTGGAAATTAGGAGTCCATCCAGATGATCGTCTAAAAATAAGTTTCTGTATTCCTACGGCTCAGTATCAGTGGAGAGTTATGCCTTTTAGGCTCAAGGTTGCCCCCTGTTTATTTCAGAAGGTCATGCTTAAGATCTTTGAGCCCATTCTCTATTCAGCCCTGGTTTACATTGTTGAATCCTCTTGTTTTCAGAAGATAAGAAAGCCCACGACATCTCACTTAAGCAATTCTTTGAACTTGCTGATAAGTTCAGAATCATGTTGTCAAAGAAGAAAATCATTCTGGTCCAGCCCAAGATTGAGTATCTCGGCTCGATCTTCGAAGATGGTCACTACCAAATTGAGCCTCATTTAGTTGAAGGCTTGGCCCAATTCCCTGATGAAAATCTATCCAGAAAGGAAATTCAGCCTTTTCTTGGCATAGTCAATTATGTCAGGAATTTTCTTCCACATATTGCGAAGTATACCAGTGCACTATCCAAGATGCTAAACAAGAATGCCCACTTTGGGGTATGGAGCAGACAATAGCTGTAAAAGAGCTAAATCAGCTTTGTGAAAAGCCACCACCTTTAAAGATTCCCAACACAATAAAGCATGTCCTACAAACAGATGCAAGTGATGAGTATTTAGGAACAATACTCTTAGAAGAAGACGACAATCACGAGAATACTGTGGACATGCCAGTGGTCAATTCTTTGAAGCTGAAAAGCATTACCACACAGTATACAAGGAAATCCTTGCCGTGAAAAATGGAATCAAAAAATTTGGATTCCATCTGATTGGACATAGATTTTTGGTTGAGATGGACAATTCATATTTTCCAAATATTTTGGATTTTAAAAACAAGGAGATTCCAAGTAGTCAGTGCTTAAGACTGGAGGATTAGTTCAATAGCTATGAGTTTAATGTGAAGCATATAAAGGGAGATCATAACATTATTGCTGATTATCTTTCTCGCCCAAAGAAGAAGTCAGTCCAGCTCATCCTCCCTTTGGGGTTCATTGCTAGTAGTATTCATGGTAAGTTCGAGTTCATCAAGTTCTCCACAATACAACGTTGCTATGCAAAAGAGGGATTTCCCTCCAATGCCTGATGATGAAAAGATCCCCAGCTTAATTCACACTTATGCAAAAACTCATGTGGAACAGTTCAAATCACAACTCCCTGAGATCTATTTCAGCAGCCTAATTCCTAGATACTTTGTTTTTGATCCACCGTATGTCTTCTTGACAAAACCCTTTTTAATGGCCAGCTCATTCACATAAGATTTTATGTGGTTCCTATGGTGTCTTGTGACTATTCACAAGATTGCAATTGAGTTTGACCCTAAGGAGATTCTCAAACATCTAAACGATGATCAACAAAGTCGTTCGCTCTTATGAACATTCCTTGAATGGTTCTTGTCAATTCCAGAATGGAGGAAGAGACTCAGAAATGTCATAGACCAACAAAACTTCCTTAGAAAAGGAGACCAACCCTATATGGAGATCTACATTTTCCACCGTCCATATTTTCGCCACAGTCAAGGTTTTCTTTGGACTCAGAATATTTGTTATAATTGGGGTTCGGTATTCAAGTCCATCAAAGACAATCTTGTTGCTCGAGAACAAATCATGGTTCATCTCTGTGATCTTAATAACACCCCATTACCACCTCCTACAATATTAGCAGGGTTTTAGACACGTCCTATCATCGTGGTGATCTTTCCTGATTCTGTCACTATATAACCAAGTTCTTATGGAACTTTGAAGGTCCTCACATAGAACCTGTTAGAAAACTTGATGAAGTTATGGAAGAATTGAAGGAAGCAACTCCTGTTCAACCACCTCCAGGTTATCGTTTTTCCAGTAGAAAAGACGTGGACTACGGAGATAATAATAGTGACAGCTCCTTATAAGAAGAGTATACATGGCTTTGGGATGATCCCTGTCCAAATCACCATCCAAGTCATTCATGAAGCACATGGACCAAAGTTAGAGATGCTCTATCACCATCTCCACCGAAAGATTAAAGACAACTGGATGTATTATTTTGTCTACCATCAGATTTGTCAATCGTGTATTATTGTACTGTGTTTAGCTTTATGTTGTATCAGGAATCTTACTTTAGAAAACTAAGTCACGGGTTTGCTTTAGTAAAGTTACTTTAGAAAAGTTAGGCCACCTGTTAGGTCTCTTTATTTTATGTCGTGTCATGGTGGCTATTCATGTCAGCCACTTTGTCTTCCAGTATGTACTCTTGAAGTCTATATAAGACTTCATTTGTTTGAAGAATAAAGCAGGCAAGAATTAAGACACCAAAAGAAAAACTCTCTATGGCTTTTTAAAACTTTCTCTATCTTCTAAAATCTCAGGATTACTGAGGTAGAAATACATTGGTTTTCATCTTCGATCGATGATATTGTAATTTGCTTAGTCAGTACTATCAAGGATTAGGACAATAGAATTTCCTAGACTAATACGTCTATGGAAATACGCAGCTGAGTGGAAATAAGTTGTGAGAATCCTTGATGGTATAGTGATCAGTCCATTGTGTTATTATATTTATTCAATTAACTTAATTCAAAAGTTAAACTCCACTTTAATAATAGACTTGTTTGAAAGGAATAGTATATTTTGTATTTAGTGTAGTTTTTATAATGATTAATAATAATTGTATAATAAAAAAGTAAAGAAAAAATAAGTCTTTTAATAAAATATTAAATATACAAGATGTTAAATATTATTCCTTCCAAACAGGCCAAATATCATTACTCATATTCATTACTTAATTTTTTAATTTTTATTTTATTACCAAAAAATTTAAAATTATACTCCACCATCCCAATTTGATAGACATACTTTCTATTTTGGATGTCCTAAAATATAGGCACATTTTTTTATTGTATTTATTATTAACGAAGTTATAAGTTTATCCCTATTTAATCTTTTTTTAACTAATTTATTAATTAAAAATACAATTAGTCAAATAATATAAATAAAAAATCGTATAGAATTAAATAATTTTAACTATTAAAACTACTATTTCTTAATTTATGTGAAAATTAATTAGTACTTATTAAATTGGAACAAATAAAATAATTGACTTGAAAACACAATTTTATAATCTCGACACAGTTTTGAGCTTAACACCAAACGGTTTGGGGTAGTGTGGTAGAAGGTTGGGAAGACGGAGAATAAATACAGGAGAAGTATTTGGGCTGAATGGAGGGGAAGGAGGTTGCGAGGGAGGTGGGTGGGGACATGCGTGATTTAATCAGATGGAATTGCGCGCAACTGTTGCGTTGAATGTTAAAGCTCGATGCCGTGGACAACTCTGCCTAGCTGAAACTTTGCTTTTTAAGATTCTCCAATCCAACCCTTTTCTTAATTATTTCTTTCCTTCAAAACAACACTCCTCCGATTCACGTCACTTTACTTGTTACCAACACTACTTTCACACACACGACCTTTTACTTGCTCTTTTATTATGACAAGTGTAATCCTCGCTTCAATTTTTTCTAGGCCGAACCAACAATGTCACCCCTAAAGTTTTGGTCAACATCCTTCAAAGCCCCATAACTTTTTAATGAAAATTATTTGGCCCGTCAACTTTTTAAAATTGTGCTATTAACCCTAAAATCTAACTATGTGAAGTGCGTGCTATCACTCAGAGATGTTGCCGGTTCCGGTTTGTGAAACGTGAGAACCATAACCAAACCGTGGTTTACACGGTTTGGTCCGGTTCTGGTTCAGTTTGATTATGGTTCCAATTTTGACCGATTCAACAGTCGGTTTGGTTTTTTTTTTTTTTCAAAATTTTGTTTTTAATCCGTTATTTTATTCTGTCAATTTTGTTCCGGTTTGTAAATTTTGTTATATTTAATAATTAACTATATTACTAATAATACATTGTATTCTAAAAATTTTTGTTAATAATTTTTAAACAAATTAACTATTCTACTAGTAATTACATCACATAATTTTAAACAAAATTAGAAAAAAAACTCATTAAATTTTATTAGATGCCCTCACTTGTGACGAAGGAATACCGTGGTTATAATACCAAATTTAATTATACAATATAACTATACAACAATTAACAATACATGATAAATTAAAATACAAAAAAAAAAGAAAAAAAACTAGAAACTTAAAATGATAAATTAAATTAGAAATTTTCTTAAAATAAATTTTAAAAATATCAAAATTAGAAATTCTTTCTCCAGCTCCCCCCTCATCTCTTTAGGTGGGAATTTGTTGAGTTTGATTCTCTTGAGTTCCAATATTTTCAACTTCAAACTTTCAAAATTTTTGTTTCCACCAAAATTTTTCATTACTCCAAAATAAATATGCAAATATTAATTAAATGTAATAAAATAACTAAATTAAACTATAGTAAAAAAATAGAAAAAATTTGAAACAATTAATTGCAAAATATAACTTTAAGAAATATAGAAAACGTAATTGCAATAATAAAATGTATAAATAATTAATAAGAGCAATTTATAGCAAAATGAATTTTTGAGAGAGTGAGAGTGTAGAAGAGATTGAGAGAGAAGAAATTGTGTAAAATTGGTAACAATGGGGTGGGGTATTTATAGAGTTGAAAAAATAAAAAATAAAAACAAAAAAAGGAAAGAAAAAAAAGAAAATAACCGTTGGAACCGCCGGTTGAACGGGTGGTTCGGCAGTTTCTAAAAGGGTGGAACCAGAACCTAAACCGTAATCCTTCGGTTTTGGTTGGCCGGTTTCGGTTCCAGTTCGTTTCCACGGTTTCGGTTCCAGTTCGGTTCCACGGTTTCGGTTCCAATTTTACAACTCTACTATCACTTGTCCGTTAAAAAAGTGTGAATTTAGTTTTAGAAGAGACATGTATAAAAAAAGGAACAATAACAAGCATCACAATTATAAAGATGCCTGACCATACCATTCAGAAGTATAGTCATGTCTAGTCAGTGGTGGAGCCAAAATTTCGACTAATCAGAGGTTGAATGTATAAAAAGAATTGTTCATTAATATATATGACATTAAAATACAAAAAAAATTAATTGGTTTTTGTAGTGCTATGTCATTAACTATGCCATCCAAATTAAACTCTGACTCACTATTTTTCAGTTGTCATTTTGCATTCAAAAGTGACTAAAATCTATATCAACAAAAAAATGATAACAAAATTAAGTCCATTCAAATCAATTCACTTAGAAATTACAAACACATATAATTAAAACTTTTAACAAACACATATAATATAATACATTCCAAATTATATATCAATCAACCCACGTTATGAATTAAACTATGCAACGATACTAAATCATCTTCTCTTCTAAATAATCAATTAACTAAATACAATCAAATTACAATTATGCCTACAAAAACAAACTATGTGACAATTTATATTATAATATTTTTACTTTTAAATATTCAATTATGTGTCTAATTTTCACAAATTCTTAATAAATATTTATAAATAAATCCACAAAAAAAATAAAAATGAACGCTAAAAGAGACTAGAGTTGGAAAATAAAAATGAGAAATGAGTGAGAATTTTAAAAAAAGTAAAATTAGGATCTTAATTAACAAAAAAAAGTTTAAAAACTTAAACTACTAAAATCGTAGAATGCAAGGAGCAACGATGCTCTGCCACTGTGCCTAACTTCTAACTTGAAGCGTGGCCATACCATGTGAGGCATGATCATGTCATTCTTGCCACAAGAGACTAAGCTCACCAATGACATGACATAGCGCTGTAATTAGTGAATTTTTATTTTTTTTCCATCTTGTAAGGATTTTTGGATAAAATTGACCTAAGATTTAGTGTAATTATAAGTATACTCCTTTTTTCCTTCAGTTTGGGATGTTATGGTGTGTGGAGGTCAAGATTAGAAACAACCTTGCATTTTCTTTCATTATTTTATTCCATTATAATTTGACGTCGTTTCCACGTCTTAAGTGCGAGCAAGAATTCGCAATCACCCTTGCACCACTAGGCAAAATGGGATGCATGGTCCATTACACGTTGGAAAAAAAAAAAGGGATGCATGGTCCACCGACCCACCTGGCTTCGAACCAAAAGGACCAACATAGGGACAAAAAAAAGGGGGGCAAGTTACAAAAAAACTTCTATTTAGACAATTAATTATAAATAAACTGTTAATTTATTTTCTTCTCACATCATATTATACATCATATTTCATTTTTTCTTACATCATACGTCACAACCTATTTTTCTTACATCTCATACTACAAAAGGTCATTTTTCTTACATTTTTAACAATAATTCATTTTTAATTTTTTTTCTAGTTTTAGTCTTTTTATTTTATTGTTTTTTCATGTAAGTCATTTTTTAGTTTTTAAATTACTCTATTTTTTATAATCAATCTAAAATCAACTCTACAAAATTTTTAAAAACTTTAAAATCAACTTAGTATCAACTCTATATAAGCTTTTTTAAAATCAACATAAAAACAACTCTACAAAATTTTTTAAAAACCTTAAAATTGACCTAATATCAACTCTATATAAACTCGACATAAACTTTTTTAAAATCAACGTAAAATTAACTCTACAAATTTTTTTAGTCCCTGTTTAGATAAACTTCATATAAAGTTTATAAAAACTTATATAAAATTTATTAATTTAATTTAATATAAACTTTTTCAAAATTTATAAACAAATCTTAAATCTTAAATAATTTAATAAATTTAATATAAACTTTATGTAAACTCATTATAAACTTTTAAAACACTTAAAAAACTCTTTTTGCCAAACTTTAAAAACACTTTGAAAATTTAATAAAAACATTATATAAAATTTATATTAACTCCGTATAAACTTTACATAAACTTAATATAAATTTTGTCAAAGCAACTTATTTTAGTAACCTAAAAAATCAACCTTATATAAACACAATGTAAATCATTTTCAAAAACATCCGACTACATCTTAAATAAATTTTTGTAACATTTAAATAAATATTTTTGAAAACCTTTTAAAAGTTTTTGAAAACCTTTTATTTTTTTTTAAATCAACTCTACATAAACAACCTGAAATATTATTTTTGAAAAAAACTAAAAAATCAACCTAAAATCAAGGGTGAAATCCATGGCAGTCCCCGAGGTTTGGTATATTTGTTCAACCTGGTCCCTACTAGTTTCAAATTAGCTGCTTCGGTCCCTCACTTTTAACTCCGTGAGTTTTACCTAATAGAAAAGGTGAAAAGACAAATTTACCCCCAATTTTTTCACTCTAACCTAAACCAAACCAAAACACTTTAAACCCAACATAACTCTCCAAAAACCAAACAACCCAACACAATAAATAAATCCATTCACAAGCGAATATCAACTCACACATTCATTTTTCTTTCTTTCCTTTCTTATTAACCCAGA
Source organism: Flueggea neowawraea (assembly GCA_948243855.1). Classification (NCBI taxonomy): domain Eukaryota; kingdom Viridiplantae; phylum Streptophyta; class Magnoliopsida; order Malpighiales; family Phyllanthaceae; genus Flueggea; species Flueggea neowawraea. Next base: position 12,673 of record CAODLS010622915.1, read on the forward strand.
ACCCATCACCACCACCACCAAAACCAAAACTTATCCCACCCTAAACACCAACTCGAACCCACCCATTCATTCTTCATCTTCCATTCCCACCTTCTTCATGCCTCTTCCTTCTCTCTCTTTCTCTTCCTCTTAATTACCACATCAACCTTTCTACCTTCTCAACACCACAACCCAGAAGCCAACCCCACCTCCTCACTCTTCAACACAACCCAGAAGGCGACCCACTCTCCTCTCTCATTAACCCAGAACCCACTACCACCACGGACTCAAGCCATCGACGGAGCAACCCAAGCAAGAGCACCATAACAGTGTCAATGATTTCCTCGACACGCGACTTGTCGAAGTGAACGAGTCGGAGGTCGAGATCAGTGGCGAGAGTAGAGTCTACCACATGGTCAATAGAACCTCTATTTGTCTCCTACGCCGCTGCTAACCACAGATTGACGTCACGATGCCTCTCTCTGATATGTGTTATCGAGGCTTGTCTCTGATTTGGGTTCACGGTGCCGTTGCTAACCCATCGCCGCACTATGCTTATTCTCAGGCTTTAATGATTCATTTTCTTTCACATGCACATGTTAGGCTTTAGGGTTGAGGAAATTCACAGTCTGCCACGATTTGTTTTTTGTTTCTTTTCAGCTTATAATGTTCTTGTAATGTGATTGATTATTCTGAATTTTTAATGGGTTTTGTTGGTTTTGGATTGTGATTTGACATTAATGAGTTTGTGAAACATGATTGAGGTGAATGGTAACGGTAGTGATGGAGGTAGGTGGGTGATCGTGATGATGGTTGTGGTTATGGTGTTGGATTAATGAAGTTGTGTTGTTGGTTCGGTGGTGACTTGTTGGGTGGTGGTGGTGTTGATTTTTTTCTTTGATGTTGCTGGGTTTTTTGGAGGAGGGAGATTGGTTTTGGTGCTGTCAAAACGTGAAGGACGTCGCCACTTGGTTGAGATACTGAGTTGGGATTGAATTAAAAATTATGTCTTGTGATTGCAACTTGGATTGTTTAATTGGGTAATTGCAGAGTGTAATTGAGGAAACATAGAGAGTGGGTAGAGAAGAAAGTGAAATAAAAGAGAGAAGAGAGATTTTTGTCATTAAAATTTTAAAATTTGTAAATTTTATGTGTCACGTCAAAAAAATCTGACGTAACCAATTATGTTTAATTAACGGTGATAGATAGAGAGATCGAAACAACTAATTTAAAATTAGTAAAAACCTGATTAAACAATATACCAAATATCAAGATCAACAATAAATTTAACTCTTTTTTAAAATCAACCCTATATAAATTTTTCTTATTAAATCAATTAAAATTAATTCTACATAAATTTTTTAAAAACAAAAAAAATCAATCTTAAATCAATTAGACGGAAATTTTTTTTAAAATCTAAAAACAATTTTTTTTTTTACTTTTTTAGCATTTTAAAATAATTTATAAAATAATAGTGACAAAAAAGAAAAATATTGTGACTAGGTTTCAAACCCTAGCCGCCGTTCTTAGCGGCCAGATCTGGCCGGTGTCTTAAGTGACCAGATCTGACCGCACCTCACTTCAACAAGAGAAGAACGCAAACGACATCGTCGCACTCCAGAACATCGACGTCTTTGCTTCTCCATCGCCTTCACTGTCCATCGCGTCGACGAGATGAAAGGACGGATGAGAAACCAATAGCAATGTCGCAGCTCCATTAAAACGATCTTCTGTCTTCCATGATTATAAGAACTCGTCGCCGAAAGAGTAGATCCAACTCAAGGTCTGTGATCCTTCATGGATCCGTCTTCCACGATGGCAAGAATTAGTGATAGGAAGATAGAGGAAAGAGAAAATAGAGGAAAATTGTGAAAAGGTGAAGCAACTTTTAGGAAATAGAGAGAGGAGCAGGTGAATGGAAAGAGAGAGAGGAAGAGAAAGAAAAAGAGAGAAAGAGAGAGTCAAAAAAGAGTTGAGAAAAAGAAGAAATGAGCTGTAAAGTTTCTAAAGAAAAATAAAAAATAATAGAAATTAAAAGAAGAAAATGGATTGTTAAGAAGCTCCGTGTAAAAACTTAAAGAGAGAAGTCATCAAGTTAACAAAAGTGAGACTGACATTTGCTTGAAAGAAAAGTATGAAAATTGGTCGACGATGTAATTTATCCCAGCTAAAATGACCAAAAAGTCACTCCGAAGTAAGAAAACTCACAATGTAAAAGTTAAAGTAGGAAAATGGGGTATGACGCGTTAGTTTGTAATTGATGATCCAAACTGACGTCTACAATATAATTAATCCAAAAAAAAACATTTATACTAATCCACAATTTCCAGCAATATGCCACAAGTTGCCAGGCATAATTAATGCCACTAACAAAAGTTTAAATGACAAGATTAACATAACTTAATGGTTTTTTCACACTGTAATTGCATCCGAAGCCATGTAAATGATTCACAATAAACTTTCTAAAGTCATGAAGTACATACAACTACTAAGTACCATTTTGAACAACTTTGATAATCTGAAGATATAGATAAACATAAAAACGACCATATCATTTCCATTCTTGTTCAACATGGTACAATAATTCATCATAGAAACTTGATAACCAATTGAGAATGAAACAATGGGAAAATCTTTATTGCTTGGAAGCCTTTCCAATTCATTCTTCTCATTTGCAATAGAAAACACTTACTGCTTCTCACAAACTTAAGGCATTTTTTTTTTACTGAAACTTAAGGCATTTTTAGTAGGTTTAAGCCGTCGATTTGGCATTTCAACAAACATCTTCAGTGCAATAGCGAATTATCACATTGCATAAACGACCGAAGCAATATCGACCAAAACATTTAGCAATCAGAAATCCTGCCCCTTTTCAAAATCTCCACAATTGTTGCATAGCAATAATCAATTGCTGATAGGTCCCAGTCAAACTATAAGTGTCACGGCTCGTTTTCGGATCATGACCGGCGTACGAGGCGAACCATCTATGGGAGTCTGGGTCATCTCGCACAAGCCTTGGGAACAGATCTTATACCCAAATTGTGTTGCGAACAATTTGTTTTAAGAACCATTTAATTCATAATATTAAGTAGAAATTCAAATTTACTTAAAACATAAATTTCATGTAGTAATAATATTAACCATAAATATTTCTAAATATGAAATACATATTAAGTTTCAAATAAAGTTTACAAAACCAAACGTCCACATGTACCCCGGTGTGGAGCGACTAACAAAATAGCTAATAGAGCTCGATCAAAAGAGTACTGACCTCAACTCCAAAATACCTCACTGAGTATTGGATGTCAAAGATTTCAATCAACAAAATACTTGTAAGATAAAATAAATAAGGGCAACAAAATAACAGAAAGGGGGTGAAAACCCAGTGAGAGATAACATTTCAGAATGCCTCATGCGTGTCTCACAAAGACTGTTTTGAAAATAATTAAAAAATACCGCACGAAAATATAAGCAAATATATATATATATATATATGGATATACACACTATTTATAAGTAATAGTGTTTTCAAAAATTCATTTCGAAAACGGTTGCAGACAAGGCACACATTCAAATTCTAAGCAAAACCCTTCAAAGCATTTTCAAACTTAATCAAGCTAGTATATTTTCAAAAACAAGGTAAAGCCCTTCAAAACCTCTTTATTGTCAAGAGTTCCAAAATCAAGGTCCAAAAGCTTTTAAAATCTTTACCAAATATCTTAGGATGTAGATCAAAGAAAAACCATTTAAGCTTTTCCAAAAAGTAAAAATCATGAATTAATTTTTTTTCCAACTTGCTAAAAATATCAGAAATCAGAGAGTTTGTCATGCAGGCATTATAATACTAATAGCAGTCCCATAAACATATTATCGTGGATATGAGATCCACAAAAACATTTGTAACATTAGTCCTATAGTCAAAAACAGAGTCAAAGTATATAAGCGATACGAGACTCAGAAACAAAGATATAACAGGTGTGGAACTCCGCCATCACCCAAGTGTAATAAACGTTGTCTCCGCCACTAATAAAAAACAAATCATATGTGGAATCAAAACACATGACTATCGACATCCCTAGTAGCTGAGATTTCTCAAAACATTGGTATACCAAAGGTTACGTACCTTGTAGCTAGGTGTTCCCATATCCAAAAACATATATCGTATAAGTAAATAAAAAAATGGTCATGCTCGCAATCATATCAAAACAAAGAAAAAATATATATGATACAATGTATATGTCGACGTTCAAAAACCGATTCTTGATCATCAAAGAAAATCATAAATCAAAAATATATATACATATATATTTTCAGAAAATTTATATCAGAAAGGTATTCAGAAATCTAGACAAAATTATTACTGCAAGAATTGTATTAAAATCCCAAAACAGAATGTCTTTTTCAGAAATTACCATAAATATCAAAACTCGATATTTATTTCAAAAATCAAAGTCATCATGATTTTCAAACTGCATTTTCATCACAGAGTGTTTCACATATATCAAATTTTAGAATTACCAATCCTGTAGTAATTCCGTATTACATGCTATGGTTATAGCACAACAAAAATATATAAGTTAGAGAGACACAACCTATGTGCTTGAAGATGCCATCAACTTACCTGGATATCCAAACTAAATGACCCAAATACGTACCACTGGCGGCTAGCTAACCTCGCTGACCAGGATACTAAGCTGAAACAATTGATCAAAGTGAAGTTAAAGACATGGTGCTAGTACTGTAGTGGTACCAAAATGCATGCAATGCAAATGCTGAAATAGACTCAGAGAAACCTATCTCGCCTCGAAAATCAAACATCTCATAAAATTTACAGTTTGGTCTCTGAC
>CAODLS010622931.1:0-32772 GCA_948243855.1 Flueggea neowawraea
TTTCAAAGTTCAAATAATATTGCTGACTATGAAGTGTTAATCACAAGAATGAAGTTGGCAAAAGAGTTGCACGCAAAAAGGTTGATTGTTGATAATGACTCTCAGTGAGTAGTACAATAGTATTAGGGCGAATATGAAGCAAAAGAGCTAGTTATGGCTCAATATCTCAGAAAATTTCAAATGTTAGCAAAGATGTTTGAAAACTTTCAATTGATTCAGATTAATAAAACTTTGAACAACCATGTTGATGCTTTATCTAAACTCGCTTCTTCAAGAGAAGCAAAGGCAATAATGGTGAAGGTGGAAGTGTTTCAAATACCTTTCATTGAAGAAATAGAAGTGTTATCCATAAGAGGTGAGATAGAAGACTGGAGAACCCCTATTAAGAAATACTTATAGAATGGATAATTGCCTCAAGACTCGAAAGAAGCAAAGAAGATAAGGACATACAAAGTAAGTTTTATCCTTGTTGATGACCTTTTATATAAAAAGGCATTTTCTAATCCATTGTTTAAGTGTTTGGGACCAGAGGAGAAAGATTACACTATAAAAGAGACCATAAGGGAATTTGTAGAGAACACTTGAGGGCAATGGCCTTGGCAGCTAAAATCTTAAGAGCAGGGTTCTATTAGCCCACTATGAAAGAAGATGCAATGCAAAAGTGAAAACATGAGGTAATTCTCAGCGTCATGCTTCAATGAAAACTGCCCCATTGTCAAAGTTGCAAAGCGCGCTGTAACCCATCCCTTTTGCCAAATAGGGGCTACACATTTTAGGAACATTCCCTCAGGCAATGGGCGGAAGAAAGTTCCTCTTAGTATCAACTGATTAATTCACAAAATGGGTTGAGCCAGAACCTTTAGCAATTATCACATCAAAGAAGATAGAGAGTATGGTATAACAAAATATCATTTGTAGATTTGGCCTTCCTCACACTATAGTGGCAGGTCATGGGAAGCAGTTCAACTATGACTCTTTTAGAAAATTTTGTGAAGGACTTCATATTTGATTGAGTATGGCCTCTGTATCATATCTACAATCCAACAGGCAATCAAAAAGCATAAATAAAATAATCCTTCACAAATTGAAGGCAAGGCTCGAAAAAGCAATTGATCCATGGGTTAAGTTATTAACAGCCATACATTGGGCGTATAAGACAACCAACCAGGTATCCACAGCAGAAACACCTTTCAACTTAATATTTGGAACAGAAGCCCTAATCCCAGTAAAAATCAGAGTTGGATCCCCTCAGGTTGAGAATTTTGATGAGCAGGCGAATCAAGAAGCTATAAGAGAAAATCTAGATCTCATTGATGAAGAAAGAGAACATGCATGTATGAGGCTAGAAACATATCAATAAAGAATAGCACGACAATACAAGTTTTGAGTGAAGAGCAGGCCGATGTGCATTGGGGATCTAGTGCATAGAAAGTCGGCCATCATAAATGCATTGGAAGCGAAAGAAAATCTTCGAGCGAATTGGGAAGGTCCTTATAGGACAGGATGATGCTTACGCCAAACACATGCAAACTAAATACTTTTGACAACAAAAAGGTTCAAAAGAAATGGGACACAAACCATCTAAAGTTATACTTCCCTCTTTGATTGTGAAATGGCATATATTTCCTTGTATCATATGTACATAAAAAGAAGTAAAGAAAAATCCCAAACAACTTGTTTGAGGAGTGGGCGTAGGCCTTAAGGCTGAACCACTATAAAGTTATGTGTCTTCTCTTTATCCTTCATTTGCATTACATTTATTTTGTTGCATATCCTTCATTTCATGTGCATATCACTTGCATTAAGCAATTTGATTGATGAACTCTGTTGAAAACAACAATGCCAACAACAGAGGATGTCACAACATAAGGAGTGGAAGAGTAAAACCTATATCTAGAAAATTATTAAAGCTTAGGGTCATGCACGTAGGAGAATTATAAAAAGCTTAAAGGTTTTGAAGATCGCCATGCATGTAGGAGAATAGATGAGCCTGAGGATCAGGTTGGACATTTTCAATCTCTTCAATGTAGAAAAACTCTAAGAACGACTACCATTTAAGATTCTCTATCAAGTGGCGAGCCTTATAAAAGCTTATCTTAATGAAGCCAACCTCATATTGCTCCTTGAGGCCATAACATTCTTCATATTGTAAATAATCACGCACAACCTTCTTCACCAAAGAGATCTTCTCCATTTCATGGGTGTTCATTAGAGAGTTCATTTCAGCCTCATACTCTCTCTTCACCATTTCAAGCTCTTAGTTTGTTCCCTCAACAAGCTATTTGTGTTCCTCATAAAGTGCATCAAACTTCTTTGAGCAAGTGATGTATTTTTCTAAGCAGTCGTCTCTCTCCTTCTAGTGGAAGTTAGACGACTCCATTAGGCCATCACACTCTTTGCAAAGTGGATCACAATATTTTTGAAGCTTTCCCTTTTCCTCATTCAAATGATCATAAGATTGTTGAAGTTTTTCCTTCTCTTACTTGAGTTCCTCATTCTTCACCTAAAGTTATACTTCCCACCTTAATTGTGAAATGGCATAGATTTCCTTGTATCATTAGTACATAAAAAAGAAGTAAAGAAAATCTCAACCAGTTGTTTGAGGAGTAGGCATAGGCCTCAAGGCCGAACCACTACAAATTTATGCGTCTTCTCTTTATCCTTCATTTGCATTACATCTTAGCCTTACATTTATTTTCATACATATCCTTCATTTCACGTGCATATCACTTACATTAAGCGGTTTGATTGATGAACTCAGTTGAAAATGACAATGCCAATAGCAGAGAAATAACGAGTGGAAGAGTAAAACCTATATCTAAAAAATTATAAAGATATGAGGTCCACTGTCGCCCAAAAAAAAAAGTTCGCAAAATGCAGATAATAAGTAAAAGACATTCAGTGAAAGCGAGAACTCATCAAAAAAGCATGCAAACCACAAAATCCATTAAGAGATGTGACAAGTGGAAATCCTTGAGGGGACTTGTCATGAATGCACATGATAACTACCAAAAATTAGGCAAATAGAAATTCCTATAGAAAATGGGTAATTGCCACAATATAATTGAAGCATATGGAAAGTAGAAATCCTTCATGCTAAATGGGACTTGACATATGGTTAGAGTTCCAAGCAAAACATGTTAAAGATGTAAGCCATAAGAAGATTAAAAATCATCAACGATGGCATTATCAATAAAATCTCCAAGGAATCACTTAACTTGTGGAAATACTCAATTAAGTGATTGGAGAACAATTAGTATAATGTTGCAAAAAAGCATTAATGAAAAGGAATATGACTAAACATCCGCATGGGCAAAAGCGACATCATCAGGAGCGACATCATCATCTGGCAAGTCTAGTGCCATCTCTTCATCTAAACCATATAGCGCCACAATCTACCAATTGCTGACATCATCATCGTCATACTGAGGCTGTCCATGATTACTAGGAAAGGTCTATGGCCCTGAGAGGTTTTGAAGATCGTCACACATGTAGAAGAAGAGATGAGCCTTAGGGCCAGGTTCATTGGGTGCGTACCCTAGATCATGCCAATTTGAAGGTCATGCATTTTCAATCTCTTTAATGTAGAACAACTCTAAGAATGACTACCACTTAAGATTCTCTATCAAGTGGCGAGCCTTATAAAAGCTTATCTTAATGAAGCCAATCCCATATTGTGCCTTTATGCCATAAGATTCTTCATATTGGTGATAATCACTCACAACCTTCTCCACCAAAGAGTTCTTCCCCATTTCATGGGCGTTCCTTAGAGAATTCAACTGAGCTTCATGCACTCTCTTCATCATTTCAAGCTCTTGGTTTCTTCCCTCAATAACCTGTTTGTGTTCCTTAGGACGTGCATCAAATGTCTTTGAGAAAGAGACGTATTTTTCTAACTAGTCATCCCTCTCCTTATGGTGGAAGTTAGACGACTCTCTTAGGCGATCACACTCTTTGCAAAGTCGATCACAATATTTTTGAAGCTTTCCCTTCCCCACATTCAAAGGATCATAAGATTGTTGAAGTTTTTCCTTTTCTTACTTGAGTTCCTCATTCTCCACCTAAAGTTATACTTCTGTCCTTAATTGTGAAATGGCATAGATTTCATTGTATCATGTGTACATAAAAAGAAGTAAAGAAAAATCACAAACAAGTTGTTTAAGGAGTGGGCGTAGGCCTCAAGGCCGAACCACTATAAATTTTCATGTCTTCTCTTTATCCTTCATTTGCATTACATCTTAGCCTTACATTTATTTTGTTGCATATCCTTCATTTCACGTGCATATCATTGACATTAAGTGATTTGATTGATGAACTCAGTTTAGAAAGACAATGCCTATAGCAGAAGACGTCATAAAATAAAGAGTGGAAGAGTAAAACCTATAACTAGAAATTATAAAGATATGGGGTCCACTGCAGCCTAAAAAAAGAGTTAGCAAAATGCAGATAATAAATAGAATATCTTGTAGCATGAGTGAGAACTCATCACAAATTCATGTAATCCAGAAACCCATTAAGATGTGTGACAAGTGGAAATCAATGAAGGGACTTGTCATGAATGCACGTGGTAACTACCGAAAGTTATGCAAGTAGAAAATCCTATAGCAAATGGGGACTTGTCACAATATAATTGAAACATACGGAAAGTAGAAATCCTTCGTGCTATACGGGGACTTGCCATATGGTTAGAGTTCCAAGAAAAACATGTTAAACATGCAAGCCATAAGAAGAAGAAAAATCATCAACGATCGCATTATCAATAAATCTCTAAGGAATCATTTAACTTGAGGAACTACACAATTAAGTGATTGGTCAAGTTAAGTGATTGGGGAACAGTTAGTATAATCCTGAGAAAAAAAACATTAAAGAAAATTAATATGACTAAACATCTGTAGGGGCAGAAGCGACATCATCATTTGGGGCAGGAGAGTCATCATCATGTGGTAAGTCTAATGCCATCTCTTCATCTAAGCCATATCATATCTTAATTTACCCATCTCCAAGATCATCATCTTCATGTTGAGGTTGTCCATGATCACCGGGAAAGGTCATGGCCCTGAGAGGTTTTGAAGATCATCATGCATCCAGCAAAAGAGATGAGCCTTAGGGCCAGGTTCATTGGGTGTGCACCCTAGATCATGCCAGTAGGAAGTTCAAGCATTTTCCATCATCTTCAGTGTAGAACAACTTGAAGAACAACTACCACTTAAGATTCTATGTCAAATGGCGAGCCTTATAAAAGCTTATCTTAATTAAACCCACCTCATATCGCTCCTTGAGGTCATAACATTCTTGATATCGGCGACAATCATGCACAACCTTCTCCACCAAAGAGTTCTTCTCCGTTTCACTGGAATTCATTGGAGAATTCATCTCAGCCTCATGCTCTTTCTTCATCACTTTAAGCTCTTAGTTTCTTCCCTTAACAAGCTGTTTGTGTTCCTCAGGAAGTGCATCAAAATTTCTTTGAGCAAGTGACATATTTTTCTAAGTAGTCTTCCCTCTCCTTTTCTTGGAAGTTAGATGAATCCATTAGGCCTCCACACTCTTTGAAAAGTCGATCATAGTCTTTTTGAAGCTTTCCCTTCTCCTCATTCAAAGGATCCTAATATTGTTGAAGTTTTTCCTTCTCTTACTTGAGTTCCTCCTTCTCCACCTAAAGTTATACTTCCTTCCTTGATTACGAAATGACATAGATTGCCTTGTGTAACATTCCCTACTATTACAACCAGACTACTGTAGTATGTTGTCTAGTTCGGGATGTTAAGGATAGGAGGAGTCTTGACTTTTAGGGTTAATTTCGGTTGAAAAAGTCTAGCATGTGCTATGTGTGCGTTGGAGATTCTGGAGGTCTTCTCCGTGCATAGAAGATGGGTTCTGTGTACGTTGATCAACGTTTAAGGTTGGTCGTGGATGTTCCTTAGCATGTCTGTGTGCATAGAAGAGGTTCAGTGTGCATTGCATGTTACTGGAGCGTGCACCTTGAGTGGCAGGAAAGTACTGTGTACGTTGCACATAGTGGAACATGCATAGATCTTGGTCTAGAGAGCAAGTAATCATCAGTTGAGTGAGGCTATAAATACCTTTCAGCCGTTCATTTTCCATCAGAACTCACTCTTCATCACTATAAATACTCTCTGAATCATCTCTTTCCATTTCCTTTGCTTCTTTTGTTTTTCCTTGATTTCTTCCGGATCTTTAAGGCAAGAATTACTCTTTGATCATTTCTTTTCCTTGATTTTGATCGTGGATTAATTGTCTAAGGTTTTAGCTAAGATTTTTGGATGTTTCTGATTTCTGTGTTTCTGACGGTTTGGGAGTTGTTTGATGTTAAGTTATGATCGGTTGAGGTTGGGATCAACGGATTTTAGCTTCAGTTTTGGGAGTTTTGTGGTTATGTGGATTGGGTATAATCCAAGCTAGGGTTTGGATATTCATAGATTTTTGAGTTATTTCGAGTTGGGTTCTGTTATATATTGATGAATATAGGTTAGAGATACCATAATCATGGTTGGTTTGAATGGATTTAATGATTTGTGTCTTGAGGTATAAATGATCCGAGATTGGGAATATTGATTCTCAATGATTATGATCTATTTTGGGACAAAGGATATTAGATTCATGTTTTTAAGGATGTTTAGAGCACTTGAGGGTGTTCAGTTAACTAGGATTAGCTTGGTTAAGAGTTCGGCATATGCATTGCATTGTATTCATGCATCCCATAAGGCCACAATACCATATTTAATGATTCTTATGTTGTGTTTGTTACAACATCTTATGCTTTTCCGCACCACCATCCACCCACCATCGGTCTTTGATTGGATTCCTAGATCTTGGGACATCCAGATGAGTGGATGACAGCTTCAGACACATATACTGTGTCTTGAACTGTATACATTTTTTATATGGAATCACTAAATTGTGAATTTGAATAAGCTAAGGATTGCTTAAGTACATGAAAATGATTATGTGAATAATATTCACGAATTTGTTTTGAAGAATGATACATATATATATATATATATTGATATATATTCTTTCCATGAGATTTGACGATGAGATATGAATGGCTTTGATTTTGATTGTGGGACACCTTTGCTACGGGGTACGTAGCCTTTGGTATACCAATGCATGATGATACCTAGCTATCGAGGTAGATGGTAGCCATGTTACCCCTGGCCTAGTACATGATTGGATTATGGATCAGTGGCAGGACCTTGGTCATAATATGGCGGTAGAGTGACATAGACCACACCATCATTTTTATGGTCCTATGATAAGTATATGATGTTTTCAAGAAAATAAATACTATTGATAGTATTTTACCAATGTGCATGTGTTTTCCTTGGGTGCAAACGATTTTGAAATGTTTTCTTGGAAACCATATTATGTATATAACGTATACGTATGTATACCTATTGTATATCGCATGTGTTAGTTTTCAACTGGTTTTCAAACCAGTATTTGTGAGACACGCATGAGGTTATCTGGAGTGTTGTTCCTCACTCACTGGGCTTGACCCCTTTATTTTTGTATGTTGCCTTGTTTCTTTATTACAGATTGACTGGACTCGGCAGCATTTGCATATACTCCCAGTGAGACCTTGACGTTTTTGGTTAGTAGTGCCTTTTGGATGGGCTAAATCACGTGTATTAGAGCTCCACATTCGATATGTTGTTGGGTTATGGGATTTATGTTTTGTTTTATACTGATCAGTGACATATTTGTTTGTAAATATTATTTTCATATAAATGGATATGATTTTCCTTTAATGTTTTACTAAAAATGTTTTAATAAGAAATGAAAAGGGTAGTTCTATGAGGCTTGTGCGAGATGGGCCGGGCTCCCATAGACGGTTCGCCTCGTATGCCGGTCATAGTCTGGAGATGGGATGTGACAAAGGTGGCATTAGAGCACTAGTTTATCGTATAGTTTGTATCGGTGTGGAGCATAGGTACCTTTGATTGAGTCGATTGGATTACCTCTGAATATTCTTGATTTTCTTTTGGGTACTGTGGCAGTTGCATGCATATTGATTGCATATATATATATATATATATTGTCTTGTAGACATAGATAGAGGTCGTGGCAGAGGACATGGTGGAGGCCGTGGGAGGCAATAGATCAGTCTGTAGCCGGCCATCCTGACGTAGCTAGTGTGCCTGAGGTTGCGGCACCAGCACCTCAGCCACTACTTGCTGGTCAGATGGATGTTTTACAGAAGTTTACTCAGGTTTTGGAGCGAGTCGAGGCTTTGTTAGCTGGTCAGGCAACTAGAGGTCAGACAGTTCTGCCAATGAAAGCAACACCACCTATTCCTCCATCCCAGCCAGAGATAGTTGCGGCTGCACTTGCGGTGACTCTAGTAGTACCTCAGTCAGATGCTGAGTCTCATTTGGCTAAGTTTCTGAAGCTTTCTCCTCTGAGATTTTCTGGGAAGTTGGGAGAGGATCCCCAAGACTTTACCTTCGTGGTTGAGCAATGTTTTGAGGCAATGAAACTCACCGATGATATGGCGAGGGTTAGATTGGCCTCATTTCTGTTGGATGGTCGAGCCGCTAGATGGTGGCAAGATCGGAGGTTTAGGGGGATACATTCCTGGGAAGAGTTTAAGACTGAACTCACACTATCTGTTCTTTCTCCAAGTGAGAGGGATAGAAAGGCAGATGAATTCAATAAGTTTCAACAGGAGTCTGGTATGACTGTTAGTGAGTATGAAGACCGATTTAGGGAGCTGAGTAGATATGCACCTGCAGAGGCCCGTAGTGAAGAGGCCTTAGCAAGGAAATTGCTGAACGGATTGTTACTCAAGCTTAGGAGGGTAGTTGTGACTCAGCGGTTGTCTACAGTTATACATATTTCTAAGGTTGTGAGGAATATGGAGTATCAGGATGAGAGGTAACCGAAGGAGCCTAAGAGGGCGAAGATGGATAGTGTGTTTGGAGGCCAGCAGGGTCGTGGCCAGAGTAGTCATTTGGATTATAGACGCAGATATCCATTTGGGGGCCAGAGATAGAGACAGGAGTCCCAGAGTAGCATTATGGTACAACCAGTTGTGTGTACTGGGGTTTAGAATGCTGGAGCTTCACAAGTAGTTTGTGAGACTTGTGGGAAGAGACACTCGGCTACTTATGTCAGGATTGCAGGACTTTATTTTTGTTGTAGGAAGCCTGGACACAAGATTGTTAGCTGTCCTCTGAGATGTGAGTCAGGATCCCAGTCGGTTTAGTTGGTAGCAAGAGGTTTGAGCAGTGTTAGCATGGGAGCTGGCTGAGGAGTAGGCCAAGGTACCACTGATTCAGGAGCTCGTAGTCAGAGTGGACAGGGCAGTGGTCGTGGTCAGGCCGGACCGAGCAGCTCTACTACTGGTGGACAGGCCCGAGTTTATCATTTAACATGTCAGGAGGGACATACCTCCAATGCTGCAGTAACTGGTATGTTACTTATTTTTGGTATTTTTGCATATACATTATTTGATTCGAGTGCATCGCATTCGTTTGTCACGCCATATTTTTTAGAACGAGTAGGATTAGTTTTCAGTTAGTTAGACTCTTTATTAGAAGTATCTTCACCTTTGGGTAGTAAGATGCTAACTAAGTCTAGAGTTCGAGGTTGTGTAATTGTTGTTGAGGGACACGAGTTGATAGCTGACTTGATTTTGTTAGACGTCGGGTAGTTCGACGTTATACTTGGTATGGATTGGCTTTCAACTTGGCATGCTACCTTGGACTGTTTTGCTACCTTGGACTGTTTTGCGAAGAGAGTATGCTTTCGACTGCCAGGTCAAAGCGAATTTTGTTATCAAGGTGAGCGTGACAACGTTGTGTGAGGGTACGTATCGGCCGATAGAGTTGAAAAGATGATTCACTGTGGCTGTAAGGTGTACCTAGCCTTTGTATTTACAGAGCAGGTTAGTTCGGGATTGAAGTTGGAGGATGTACCTATGGTAAAGGAGTTCTCTGACGTATTTCTTAAAGATTTACCGGGATTACCTCCTGAGTGAGATGTTGAATTTGTTATTGAGGTACAGTCAGGTACCGATCTGATATCGATTCCACCATATCGGATGACACCAGCTGAGTTGAAGGAACTAGAGAGCCAATTGAGAGAGTTGTTGGAAAAAAAATTTATCAGACCTAGTGTATCACCTTGGGGTGCTCCAGTGTTATTTGTTAAGAAGAAGGACGTGAGTCTCCGAATGTGTATTGATTACCGGTAGTTGAATAAGGTGATGGTGAAGAACCGATATCCGCTGCTGAGGATAGACGATCTATTTGATCAACTGCAAGGAGCATAGTGGTTTTCTAAGATTGACTTGAGATCGGGATATCACCAACTGAGAGTCAGGAGTGAGGATATTCTGAATACTACTTTTCAGACTAGGTGTGGACACTATGAATTCCTAGTTATGTCGTTTGGGTTGACTAATGCACCAGCGACATTCATGGATATGATGAACAAAGTGTTTAGACCATACATAGACCGATTTGTTATAGTATTTGTCGATGATATTATAGTGTACTTGAAAAGTAGAGAAGAACACGAGGATCACTTGAGGTCAGTCTTGCAGACTTTACGAGAGCATAAGCTATATGCGAAGTTCTCGAAGTTCGAGTTCTGGCTTAGTCAAATGACATTTTTGGGACATGTAGTGTCTAAAGATGGGATTGAGGTAGATCCGAAGAAGGTAGAGGTAATACTCTATTGGGAGAGACCTAAGACCGTTACAGAGATACGAAGTTTCCTTGGCATGGCTGGGTATTATAGGAGGTTCATCCAAGATTTTTCCAAGATTGCAGCCCCTATGACTCGGTTGACGCAAAAGGGAATTCCATTTGTTTGGTCCGATAGGTGTGAAGAGAGTTTTCAGAAGCTTAAGGAATGTTTGACGAGCACACCAATATTAGTTTTACCATCAGGTTCCAGAGAGTTTGCAGTATATTATGATGCCTCGAGAGTGGGATTGGGTTGTGTGTTGATGCAACATGGAAAAGTGATTGCATATGCTTCAAGACAGCTTAAGAAGCATGAGCAAAATTATCCGACACATGGCTTAGAGTTAGCGACAGTTGTGTTTGCTCTTAAGATCTGGAGGCATTACTTATATGAAGAGACTTTTGAAATCTTCATGGATCATAAAAGTCTAAAGTATATTTTTGGACAACAGGACCTGAACTTGAGGCAGAGACGTTGGCTTAAGTTGCTTAAGGATTATGATTGTACCATATCATATCATCCCAGCAAGGCGAACGTAGGAAGTTGATGGGGAGTTTAGCTCATATCACGGTAGAGAGGTGACCAGCAGTGTCTGACCTATGGAAGTTGATGAAAAATGGAGTAGAATTGCAATTTGATGACTCCGGTGTTTTGTTTAGTCACGTGGAAGCGAGGCCTAAATTGTTGGATCAAATTCAACAACTTCAGAAAGAGGATTCTGAGATGCAGAGTCTGATCGAGAAAATTATATCATCTGGTGTACCTGAATTTAGTGTTGATGATTTAGGAGTGTTGTGCTTTGGGTTGGTTATGCATATTATCTTCTAGTGGGTTACATGAGGAAATCTTGACCGAAGGCCATAACTCCACATATTCGGTACATCCAGGGTATATTAAGATGTATAAAGATCTTCGAAGGTCTTATTGGTGGCCGAGAATAAAGGACATAGCTGATTTTGTTACTCGGTGTTTGACTTATCAGCAAGTTAAGTTTAAACACCAACGTCCTTCTAGATTGTTATAACAACTACCTCTTTCGGAGTGGAAATAGGATCCTATCATGATGTATTTTCTTGTTGGGTTACCTAAGACATCCGCGGGCTATGATTCCATTTGGGTGATCGTGGATCGATTGACTAAATCAACACATTTTATGCTTGTTAAGACGACATATGGAGTGACACGATTGGCAAAATTATACGTCGATCGGATTGTATGTTTACATGGAGTGTCAGTCTTTATAGTGTCAGACAGAAGGCGTCAGTTTACGTCCCATTTTTGGCGTAAACTACAGGAGAAGTTAGGTACTTGATTGGATTTTAGTACGACATTTCACCCGCAGACTGATGGTCAGTCCGAACGTATGATTCAAACTTTGAAAGATATATTACGAGCATGCGTTATGGATTTTTGTAGGAGTTGGGATTCTCACTTGTCATTGGTTGAATTTGCATACAACAACTCGTACCATTCGAGTATCGGAATGGCCCCTTATGAAGCGTTATATGGTAGGAAATGTAGGTCTCCCTTATGTTGGGCGGAGGCTGGAGAGAGAGAACCACTGGGACCATATATTATTTTAAGACTACTGAAAAATTCAGAATGATCCAGTAGAGGATCCAAACTACTCATAGTCGACAAAAGAGTTACACAGATCCAAAGCGTAAACATTTGTAATTTGAAATTGGAAACCATGTATTTCTCAAGATCTCACCAATGAAGTGCGTAATGAGATTTCGGAAGAAGGACAAGTTGAGTCCGAGATACATTGGTCCATTTGAGATCATTGGTCGTGTAGGGTTTGTTGCGCATGAGTTGGCGTTGCTGCCTCAAATTGCTTATGTTCATCCAGTGTTTTATATATCACTTTTGAGGAAGTATGTTCCTAATCCATCTCACGTTCTGACACCTCAATCTGTAGATATCCGATTTGATTTATCTTACAAAAAGGATCCCGTAAGGATTGTCGATTGGCAAGTTAAGAGGTTGCAGAACAATGAGATAATATCAGTAAAAGTGATTTAGAGACATCATTCTATAGAGGAGCCTACCTGGGAGTATGAGGAGGAGATGAACTGCAGATATCCACATTTGTTTGTTTCTACTGATTCCTAGGTCAGTACTTTCATTCCTGTCTTTGCATATCTATTTTTGCATGATTGCATTGTGGTTAGCTAGTCAATAGTTAGCTGAGTGATTCAGATTTGAGAGGGGTAGTATGGATCTTAATATGATTTTACTTATTTCAAAATTCGAGGATGAATTTCTTTCGAAGGGGGAAGTATGTAACATTTCCTACTATTACAGTCGGACTACTGTAGCATTTTGTCTAGTTCGGGATGTTAAGGATGTGAGGAGTCTTGATTTTTAGGGTTAATTTCGGTTGGAAAAGTCTAGTATGTGTTCTGTGTGCGTTGGAGATTCTGGAGGTCTTCTACGCGCGTAGAAGGTGGGTTCTGTGTATGTTGATCAATGTTTGAGGTTAGTCATGGATGTGCCTTAGCACGTCTGTGTGCGTAGAAGAGGTTTAGTGTGCGTTGCATGTTACTGAAGCGTGCACCGTGAGTGGCAGGGAAGTACTGTGTACGTTGCACATAGTGGAACAAGCCTAGATCTTGGTCTGAAGACCGGGTAATCATCAGTTCAACACGTCTGTGTAAGTTGAGGATGGTACAACCCACATAGATGCTGTACATGATTGGATTATGGATCAGTGGCAGGACCTTGGTCATAATATGGTGGTAGAGTGGCATATACCACACCACGATTTTTATGGTCCCATGATAAGTATATGATATTTTCAGGAAAATAAATACTATTGATAGTATTTTACCAACGTGCATGTGTTTTCCTTGGGTGCAAACAATTTTGCAATGTTTTCTTGGAAACCATATTATGTATATAATGTATACGTATGTATACCTATCGTATATCACTGTGTTAGTTTTCAACTGGTTTTCAAACCAGCCTTTGTGAGGCATGTATGAGGTGATTTGGAGTGTTGTCCCTCACTCACTGGGTTTGACCCCTTTATTTTTCTGTGTTGCCTTGTTTCTTTGTTACAGATTGACTAGACTCGGCAACATTTGTATCTACTCCCAGTGAGACCTTGACGTTTTTGGTTTGTAGTGCCCTTTGGACGGGCTACTTCACGTGTATTAGAGCTCCACATTTGATATGCTGTTGGGTTATGGGATTTATGTTTTGTTTTATATTGATCTGCGACATATTTATTTGTAAATATTATTTTTATATAAATGGATATGATTTTCCTTTAATGTTTTACTGAAAATGTTTTAATAAGAAATGAAAAGGGTAGTTCTATGAGGCTTGTGCGAGATGGGTTGGGCTCCCATAGACGGTTCGCCTCGTACACCCGTGATGTTCCGGGGACGGGCTGTGACAGGAATGTTCGAGATGATTATTTGGTGTTTCAGTTGATGATTTGATGTTGGTTAACAGATGTATTTTCGAGGGTCTAGGTGTTATAGAACCCCGAGAATGGTCCGGGACAATTTCAAAAGCGTGAAACATCAAGTATGATCAACGTACATTAAGATAGGTATAACGTACGTTGATCACCCTTAACATATGTTGAGCCTTTCACAATGTACATTACATTGTGTTTCTTTGGATCAGAGGCTTCTGGGAGCTTTATAACATACATTTTGACTTTAGGGACGTATGTTGTACACAAAAATGACATACGTTGCTTTGTGAAAACACTGAAATGGTGCATTTTGATCCGACAATGCTTACAACCCCCAAAACCCAACCCTTCGTCATTTTCAATCATTTTCCCACTCAAATCTAGCTCAAATACGTCTAGAACTCTCTCCCATTGCTTCCTTTTCAATCCTAAAGGTAATAACACATCTTTAATCATTTCCTTTCTTTCATTTTCGCATTAAATCACATTTTGATTCATGGGTATGGTGGGTGATAGTTTTGAAGATTTAGCTTGATTTTGTTTTTTTTTTGTTTTTATGAAATGGATGCTATATGATGTTAGATTATGATAGAACAAGGCTAGAAACATTTGTATTAAGCTTGAAATCATGAGATTTGATGTTGTTGTGGAATGGGCTAGGGGTTGGACGGGTTTGAGTGATTTTTAGGTGATTTGTTGTTGTTTTGATGAAATTGATGAGGAGTAATGTGGATGGTTTAAAACATTGGATTTTGAGTGGAATAGGTTTTAGGGTGTTTTGGTGTAATTTTTCTTCCAAAAGGACTAGTTGGATATTTTGCATGCTTGAGGACTAAGCTGGATTTTATCACATTCAGGGCTAGATTTGTAATTTTGAGAGTTTAGGAATAAAATTGGCTATTTTTAATTGTTTGAGGACTTATTTGAGAATTCTGACTATTTGGAGGACCTATTTGTAGTTTTTAAAAAATTTGAGGACTATTTTGCAATTTTACATCGACCTAAGGACTAAAATGTAATTTTATAAAAGTTGAGAGACCAAATCGTAATTTTACGTAAATTTTGATTTTTGGGATGATAGTGTTGGATCTTCGACCGAAATAAGTTTTTGGGCATTGTTCGAGGTTCCAAATATGCATTTGCACTATCATGCATTTTGGTACCACCATAGTACCAGTACCACATTTTGCTTCATTTCTGATAAATTTGTTTCTAACATATTTGTTTTAGCTTCCTGTACTTGTTAATGAGACCAACCGCCTAATAGTAGTACCTAAATGGTCCTTCACCTTGGACATCGAGGGAAGTGGGTGACAACTTTAGACATATAAGTTGTGTCTTCTAAACCCTATTTGATTTTTATATGTCCGACTTTATTTTGAAATCCAATTAATTAATGGATGACTAAGTTAATAATCTGATTATGTGACTAATAATCAGTACTCTGTTCTATTTTGGTGTTATTACTTTATATTTCTGATATGGGACGCCTATCTATGGGCTACGTAGCATTTGGTATACCAATGCTTTGTTAAGGCCCTAGTTACCAGGGTAATTTGGTAGCCGCGTGTACGACCACACACATGTATTATGATCCGATGATGGCGCAAAACACTTCGCGTATACTCTGACCAAGTTTTCAAATGATAGTAGTTCCTCAATCTCACTTGTGCCAACTTGTGCTAGATGTTTAAATATTGGTCATAGTGTTCATTCTTGTACTAGTTTGAGAAGAACCATCAAAGTGAAAGAGATGTGGATTCCCAAAGAAATCATTCTTCCTGACTTGGTTCATATGACTAACACACAAGCATCCAAATTAGCTTGGGTACCATTGAAAAGAAACAAAATTGATTTTGTAGGTGCAAGCTAAGAGTAGAGTTCCTTCAAGCATATGGTACATTGATGGTAGATATTCAAGACACATGAGTGGAGACAAAATCTTGTTTGTGGAACTCACTTTCAAGAATCAAGGTTATGTGACTTTTGGAGACAACAATAGAGGTAAAATCATTGGCTTTGGTAAAGTGGGTAAATAACCTTTACCTACCATTGATAATGTGTTATTGGTTTACTGTTGAAATTTGTGACTAATTTTATGATATTCATAAACATACATGACAGCAGAAATAACAAAAATCTTTAACCTTTAAAACCTAGAATTCCACTAAGGATCCATGTACATCAACATACACGATTAAGGTTAACAATATTTACCTTAAAATCGCTTCTTTGGTTCGAACGAATGGCAATGTTGGAGTAGCTTTTAGAATTGAAAATCCAAATCTCCTTTCTTTCACGTTGCCTTTGTCCGAACATGTCTAGAGGTATCCACACGAACTAACTTGCTTGAATCGACGACGTGTACTAGCACTAAGAATCACTATTATAGTCTCACAAATTTTCTCTCTTTTACGTGTGAAAATTTTGGCCAGCCTTAATAATCCCTTTCAAAAATTCGACGACACCTTTATACATATATATAGAGGTGTATTGAAACCCTAGTTTAATTGTAATAGATTTCATTATACTTGTCCTAAGAGTATAAAAAGTCCTTATCACATAAGAATAAGGGCTCCAAAAAAAAAGGAGTATAGAATTTTTTCTAAAAAATAGGAGTATGTCCCGAATTTTGCGTAGGTTTATTAATGTTATTGACCTTTTAATTACATGATACATTATTATTAAACAAATCACTCCCTTATTAATACATATGGGTCTAATTATTATGTCACACATAAGAATAAGTCCAAACATATTTAACTTAATAATAAATGATTCATATTAAAGACCCATTACATTAATAAATAATATCTTATATTATATTTATGATATAAATCATAAAATCGTAAATTATTTATGATTAATCAAATTAATCATTTCAATAATTTACTTACAATGAGAGAGAATATTTGTGAACCAATTCAATTCGTTTTTCTGTGTGACCCAATAGGATCACTCGAAGATGGAAATGGGCATTGTCCCAAAACTTGGGCCCAAAGTCCATAAGCGGTATCTATTAATACATTATGGCAACTCAAAATTGAGTGGATGTCGGAGATCTAATTTGAACCTTTCACAGTTTGATATTTAGTCCTTTTGTCTCACGATATATATATTAAGCATAAGGCTTGGTCACATGTCAACCTTATATTCTTAATACGTTTCTTGATCCCAAGTAGATTGATATAACAAATAATATTGATAACCCCTTTCATTCATCAATTCATTTGAGTATGCATACATTTCATCAATCCTATTCATCAAGTGGCCTAAAGATATAACTCTTCATAAGACAAACAAATTCGTCATTCTCACTATCACTCCTCTACATGATTCATGACATATCTAATCATAGCCTTTATAATTATCTTGTTGCATATAACATTTGACTAAGTTAAAACATGTGATTCATCATGCAGGAGTCGATAGTGAGTTTCAGTCAGAGGACTCAAAATCAACACTGCATAAAAGCTACTTGCGACATTAATCCATGAAGTACTTTCACAGCGGGCCAGTCCAATACGTGTTCCCTAACACATATCTATGTTCTAAGTGATGTCTTTACATCCATAATCATTAAAACATAATTATTCACTTAGCAACATACTAATCTTAATTTATTATCATTCCCATGGTAATAATCGATTAAGGACATTTAGAATAATATTCTTTTAACCTTAGGGTTTTACTATCAAGTCACGTACTTGATGACATAAGGAAGAATAAACTATTCATGGATATTTTATCAACATAAAACATATTTCATAGACATGAAATGAAATGCCTCTTTATTAAATGATAAATCAAATGCCAACGTACATAAATGATTGGACTAGAGCACCCAAACTAACATTTACAACATAATTTGCTAAGTGTTTCTTAACTTTGTGACATGGATTATGATGTCAAGTTCGAATCATCTTATTGCACTGTTTTGAAATACAACAAAATTGCATTCATTGGTTTAAGGCATGGAAACATTTTTATCGTGAATTTTTATGATGCATCTTCTTTTAGTGAAAAGTATTTAATGTCTTTGGATGAAAATGCATATTTGTTACATAGGAGACTAGGTCATGCACCATTGCCTTTGATTTCAAAAATCTCAAAAAATGATATTGTTAGAAGTTTGCCAAAATTGAGATTTACAAAATAGCATTTGTGTGAACCATGCATTGAAGGAAAACATACTAAAGGTACTTTTAAACCAAAGAAATAGATTTCTACATCAAGAGTTTTAGAACTTGTGCATATGGACTTGATGGGTCCATTTAGACATGTTAGTTTGAGTGGTAAATTATTTACTCTTATGATTGTTGATGATTATTCTAGATTTACTTTCTTGCCAATAAAAGTGATGCTTTTAATGAGTTTGCTAAGTGGTGTAGATTGGTTCAAAATGAGAAGAACAAATCCATCATTTCCATTAGAACGGATCATGGAGGAGAATTTGAATGCAAACCATTTGAGGACTTGTGTGACAAATATGGGATGGAGCACAAGTTTCCGGCACCTAGAACACCATAACAAAATGATGTGGTGGAAAGAAAGCATAGAGGTTTGGCGGAGATGTGTAGAATCATATTGAGTAAGTATGACCTACCCAAATATTTTTGGGCTATAAAAGAACAATAACCACATTAGAAAGCGGTTAAATAGTGTAGTGTTTCAACTTTGAATCTTTTTTAGTTTTGGCACACAAATAAAGTAAAGGCAGTAAAGAACACAAAGGATTTATAGTGGTTCGGCTTAACTCTTGGATGCGTCCACTACCTAAGTATCACCACTTACGATTTCCACTAACTTCAATCACTTGTTACAACTTTCACTTTCAAAATAAGTGAGAACTCTTAAAATTCTTGATTTTTGTTCAAGAATAAACCAACCTAGGATCTACCCTTGAAATCAACCTCTCAAACTCTCTAATATGAACAAAACAAATCACTAACCAAAAAATTAGAACAAGGATACAAGCTTCTACAAATAGAAATTAAGAGCAAGTACACTTGTATCACAAAGAACAATGAGTAAAGGTAGATTTTGGGTTTGCAAATGGTTGTGGATGTGTAGTTCTATGTGACTATTCTGAAGTTGTATTTATACCTTATGGAATTTTGCTAGTCGTTGTGACTCAATTTTGCCCGTTGGAGTGTGAAATCAATCTTGATTTTCTTTCCTGTTCAGTACTTACTCGAATAACAAATGGGTCCATGAATAACTATGGCTTTGATCTTCAGTGTTGACTTTTTGCACTTGTCTTACTTGAGTAACACATGTTTCTACTCGAGCAATCGAGCCTTTGTGACCGTTATGCTTTGATTTCCTTCCATATCTGACTTGATTGCCTTTGATCCATAAATCCCCAAAACACTCTTACTCGAGTAACAAAAACACTTACTCGAGTAACTTCTGCCTCTGAACACTTTGTTGGATTTCTGGAATAGGCTTACTAAAGTGACCTTCAATTCTACTCGAGTAACAAATGAAACAGTGAACCCTATAGAACAACCACTTACTCGAGTAACAATATCACTTACTTCTTCGCACACTCGAGTGATTTCTGAGCTTGCTCGAGTAACTTTGTGATCCAGTGGCTCTCTCGACACTTCGTTTGGTCGAGTAACTTTTGAACTTACTTGAGTAGCTTCTTACTTACTCGAGTAACTTTGCTTCTTGCTTGAGTGATTCCAAGCTCCTAGAATATTCTAGAAACACCACTTACTCCAGTAACTTCTGGAGTTGCTCGAGTAACTCCTTCATTTTTGCAACACTTTTATCCTTTGAAATCCTTGCTTTGTATCGCATTTGGCTAATTCATTTACCAACTTTTGTTTATCATCAAAACATTGGTGAATCTAAATATGAACGACCTTTGATTCAACAATCTCCTCCTTTTTGATGATGACAAAACATTGGGAATTTTATTGGTCTCCCCCTAAGAAGATGCCTATCTTGGAAAACCACAAAATGTAAAATTGATCAAGGCATAAAATCCTTGTCACAAGGGTTAGTCCTATAATCCAATATCATCAATAATGTCATTATCATTCAATAACTCCAATTTGTCTCCCTCTTTTTTGTGATAATAAAAAAGGTAGATCATTATAGAAAACATCAAAAGAACATAATCTCATTAAGAAAAGGAGAAGAACACAAAAGAAAGAGACAATAGTCATAATCCATAAGCATCCATTGCCAATAGACATAACTAAAGTCACATAGAAATACATAACCAAGACACTAGGATAAAAGAAAATGCATAGCCAATAAGTTCGAATAGATCAAGGAAACAAAATTCAAATAAAATTCAAGTGATGCAAATGAGAATGTCAATCCATAGGTGAGCGGCAACAAAATATAGAGATCATGGTCATGAGCGGAAGTGGCAGATGGGGAAGAGCAACTAATCTTGTCCCAAATCTTGTGTACAAGTCTGAAAACGTACCCAATACCTTTTCCATAGTGTTGACCTTGGATCCTAAAGAAGAGACTTGTTCCTTGAGTTCTTGGAATTCCTTTGCACTCACTTCAATAGTATCTGAAGCTTCGACATTAGAGCTACGAGCTTGCCTTCCACTCATTGAACTTGGCTGAGTCATATCAATTAGAGATGGGATGCGAACATTTGGATCCACCAAAAGTTCAGTATCACGCCTAACATGTGGTCCATAAATCCATCCTCTGGTTCTTGTGTGTATCATTTTCATATTGGCAGGATTAACATTGGTGAACTTCCAATTGTGGGGGACCATGATGTAGTCATGTCCCGCAAGAGGGACATTGTACATCCTAAGAATTTTGGTAATCAAGACTCCATAAGGCATCCCTTCCTTCTTTTGGTGAGTGTGGTAACCAGTTTTGTGGAGAAGCTTCCACTTTTTCTTCATCCATATCATAATCGTTAAGGCATAATTCACTTGAAACTCTTTGACCAAATACCACAAGATCTCAATATCCGTTTTGCTCATATAATTTTGAGTATCTTTCTTGGGAACAATGCTTTGATTGATTGCATAGTGCATTATTCTCAAGTTGGCCGGTAAATTGGTGGCTTCCATTCTAATAAATTCACCAACTTCAACCACGACAATGGATCAAAGTAACTCTTTCCTTTTGGCCAATGTATACTTCTCTGCTTGTTCAATCTCTTCATCTTCAGTGGCTTCACTATCGCTTTCTTCATCCCCTTTCTCAATATCATGTCCCTTTTCGGTTGGTCGAATGCCTTCCATAGGAATATAAAACCACTCACATAAGCGTCTTTCCGATACCATCACAGTCTTTCCACAAACATAAGACCTCAAAACAATCCCCTCTTCTACTGATTTTTTCACTACATCCAAGTTGGCATATAATTCTCTAACCAAGTCCTTATAGATAACATTAGTATACCTCAACAATTCACTCAAGCTATATCTCCTAAACACTATTGCCAAGTCATAATCTACAACTCTAAGACTAGTATAATAAAAAATCATTGAAGGCAATAGATGCTCTTTCTTTAATACCTTCTTATAGACATCTTGTGCCCTCAAAGAGATGAACCAATGATGAAGAAGTGGAGCATCATCACTAGGAATAGAGCTGGATGGAGGCTGTGAAGAGGAGGCGCCTACTTCTTGTTTGCGATGGATTTGGTTCTTTAGAAGCGAGGAGAGGGTAGGGAATCACTATCTTGTTCCACTAAATGTCTCTTAGCAGTTTGCTTGATTCGTTTCTTGGGTTGTTGAGAAATTTTGGGGAAGAAATCAGAATAGGATATGTTAGGGTTTTAAAAGTGGGTAGAACGGATTTTTGAGGATTTTTTGGTGTTTGTGAATTGATTTGGAGGTGAAAATGTGTGTAATGGATGAGAAATTAATGAAGGATGGATAGGTTTTGTGTGGTTTTAATGATTTACTCGAGTAGGTTTGGAAATTTTGAGAGAAAAGAGAGAGAGGTTCAACGGGTATGAAGGCCATATGTAAGAGAAAAGTGGCAGAAAGGGTGTTTAAAAACTAACCTGATGCCTAATTACTCAAGTAAGTATAATTCTTACTCGAGTAAAACTGACTTTTGGTGCGTAAATCCTAAGTCTGCTCGAGTAAGTCTCCATCTAGAACCACTTTTGTTTCCATCATTTACTCGAGTAAATCCATTTCTTACTCGAGTAACTCCATACTCCAATTCTAGAATTCTCCCAAAAACCTCGTTCACTCTAGTGAGAATCCTAGTTACTCGAGTGAAAATTGTCAGAAACCTAGAAATTCCATATCCAGCTTTCTTACTCACGTAAGTCTCCATTTGTTGTATGTGAATGCAAATGGATGCAACAAAATAATGCACAAACAATTGCAACAAATAACATCAAAGATTATTCACATCACACATACCCAAATGAAGATGAATAGAATTAAAACTTTCTTCGCAAAGAGATTTGGTAAAGATATAAGCTAATTGACCATTCGTCCTAACAAACTTCAAGCAAATATCATCTTTTTGCACATGTTCACGTAAAAAAATGATGTGTAATATCTATATGCTTTGTTCTACTATGCAAAATGAGATTTTTGCTCAAATTAATAGCGCTAGTATTGTCATAAAAAATAGGAACATTCTTAAGAATAATATCATAATCAAACAATTGGTTTTTAATCCATAAAACTTGGGCACAAGAGCTTCCAGTAGCCACATATTCAGCTTCAGTTGTGGGTGTTACCACACTAGTTTGTTTCTTGCTAGCCCAAGATATCAAAAATGAACCTAATAAATGACATGTACAACTAATACTCTTCCTTTCTAATTTTTAACCACTAGAATCCACATCACTATATGCAATCAAATTTAATGAAGAGATGAAGGACACCATACACCAAAACAAATAGTGCCAATCAAATACCGAAAAATCCTTTTTGGAAGCATTTCATTGTGTAGGTATTTCGTTGCTTCCATCCATCTTGAAGTTTTTCAACAAGTCTTTGGTGTACTTGGTTTGATAAATAAAAATATATTCTTCAAGTTGTTTGATTTGTAGCCCAAGGAAGAAAGTAAGTTCTCCCATCATACTCATTTCGAACTCTCCCTTCATAAGATCACAAAACTCTTGACACATAGAAAGGTTAGTAGCACTAATAACTATATCATCAATATAAATTTGGCAAATTAGCATATCATTAATATGCTTTTTACTGAAAAGTGTATTATCCACATGGCCCCTTACATAGCCATTTTGGATGAGGAATATATTTAACCTTTCATAACATGCCCTTGGTGTTTGATTCAACTCATAGAGTGCCTTGTTGAGCTTGAAGACATATTCGAGATGCTCATGGTCTTCAAAGCCCAGAGGTTGTTTCAAATAGACCTCTTCTTGTATGTACCCATTTAGAAAGGCACTTTTTAGATCCATTTAGTAGAGCTTGATCTTCTTATGGGCATTAAAGGCACACAATAGTCGAATGGCCTCCAACTTTGTGACTGACTGGTGTAAACGTCTCCTTATAGTCAAGTCCCTTCTTGATTGAATCTTTAAGCTACTTATCTTGACTTGTTCTTCACCGGTTGACCATTTTGAACATGCTTGATTTTGTGTACCAACTTGGTTCCAATTGTTGTTTTTTCCTTTTGGTGAAGGAAATAATTCCCATACATTTTGTCTCTTGAACTCATTAAATTCCGCTTACATAGCTTGAACCCAAGACTCATCTTCAAGAGCTTCATTATTGTTCTTTGGCTCAACAATTGAGATGTATGCAAATTTGCTTTGAGACTCATTCAAAGCTCTCCTTGTTTTCACTCCATCTTCTATCTTCACAATGACTAACTCATTTGGATGATTTCTCATATTTTCCCAATTTTTGGGAAGTTGAGTTTGTTCTTCTTCAACTTTTGTTTCTTCCATATTATTGTTAGTTGTCTCTTCATTCACATTTAACTCCTCGAAACTCCTTTGAAATGGATGATCTTCATTCTTCTTGGGTTCACCTACATCATCATCAACAACTACCTTTCTTGAGGGTGAGATCGTATCATCAAATTTAACATGAATGGATTCTTTAACCACATTTGTTCTAGTGTTACAAACTCTATAAGCTTTACTATTAGTAGAATAACCTAAGAAAATACCAACATCAGATTTTGCATCAAACTTACCTAAGTTATCCTTGCCATTATTCAAAATAAATATCTTCCAACCAAAAGGCTGAAAATAAGAAATATTTGGTTTCTTACCTTTCCATATCTCATAGGGGGTCTTCAATTGATTCCTTCTTAAGTGTACCCTATTGATGATGTGGCACAAGATGTTCATTGATTCAGCCTAAAAATACTTGGGGAGGTCATATTCATTCAACATTGTTCTACACATCTCTGCCAATATTAAATTCTTTGTCTCCACCACACCATTTTGTTGAGGTCTTTGTCGTGCCAAAAAGTTGCGTTCCATCCCATATTTGTCACACCAATCCTCAAATGGTTTGCATTCGAATTCTCCTCCATGATCGGTTCTAATAGCAATAATTGATATGTTCTTCTCATTTTGAACCAATCTACACCACTTAGCAAACTCATTAAAAGCTTCACTTTTATTGGCTAGAAATCTAACCCAAGTAAATCACAAAAAATCATCAATAATCACAAGAGTAAACACTTTACCACTCAAACTAACATGTCTAGATGGACCCATTAAATTCATGTGCACAAGTTCTAAAACTCTTGATTTAAAAATCTCTTTTTTTGGTTTAAAAGAACTCTTAGTATGTTTACCCTTGATACATGGTTCACATAAATGCTCTTTTGTAAATCTAAACTTTGACAAACCTCTAACAATATCATTTTTTGCAAGTTTTAAAATCAAAGGTAATGGTGCATGCCCTAGTCTCTTATGCCACAAATAAGCATTTTCATCCAATGACTTTAAACACTTTTCATTAAAAGAAGATGCATCATGCAAATTCACAATAAAAATGTTTTCATACCTTAAACCAATAAATACAATTTTGTTGTCTTTTAAAATGGTGCAATGAGATGATTCAAACTTCACATCATAATCCATGTCACAAAGTTGAGAAACACTAAGCAAATTATGTTGTAAACTATCAACCAATAACACATTATCAATAGTTGGTAAAGGTTCATTACCCACTTTACCAATACCAATGATCTTAGCTCTATTGTTGTCTCTAAAAGTCACATGACCTTGTTTCTTGAAGGTGAGTTCTACAATCAAACTCTTGTCCCCATTTATGTGTCTTGATCATCCACTATCAATGTACCACATGCTTGAAGGAACTCTACTATTGGCTTGCACCTCTTTTTCTTCCTCATCACTTGAGTAGGAGCTTCTTGCCATGGGAGCTAGATTGACTTCCTCTTTGGATTCCTCATCTTCATCATCACTCCAAGTTGCTATCAAGGCTTCCTTCTTCTTGTTTCTGTCAAATGATGGTCTTGAGGATGAACTCTTGTAATCATTTGCATAATGCCCTGGTTTCCCACAATTATAGCAAGTTTCATCATTACTCCTCTTGTAATTTGGAGTCTTTCAAAAGTCATCTCTTGAACCCTTTTTCATTTCCCTTTTTCTCATTAGCATAATAAATTTGAACTTTCTAATATTCTTTGCATAAAGGGTCATCTCTTCATCTTTTTCACTTTCTTCATCTTCACCATCACTTTCTTCCTTAAAAGAGGCACTTACTTTGAGAGCTACACTCTTCTCTTTTGGTTTGGGGTGTCCTCCTCTAGTCTTCAAAATAATCTCATAATTGATAAAAGACCCAACCAATACATTGAAATCCAATGTGTTGAGATCCTTGGACTTTATGATTGTAGTAACTTGTGAGTCCCATTCCCATGGAAGTGACCTTAAAATCTTCTTGACTTTTTCACTGTCATCCATATGTCTCCCAAGAGATGCTAGACCATTTATAATTTTAGCAAACCGATGAAACATAGATGAGACTAATTCTCCTTCCTTTATAGAGAATAACTCATAGTCATGAAGGAGCATATTGATATTAGTCTCCTTCACTTGGTACCTTTATAAGTGACTTCAAATCTCTCCCACATCTCTTTGGCACTCTTGCAAAATGACACTCGATTTGTCTCCTCCAAGGTGAGAGCAGAAAATATGAGTTGTATTGCATTGGCATTGATTTGATCGTGCTTCCAATCTTCATCATTGTAATCAATCTCTTTCTTAACAACCCCATTCTTATCTCTTAATCCTTGGTCCTTCAAAATCACCTTTTAATACTCAATATTTTGACTCTTGATGTAAACCATCATTCGATTCCTCCAAACTGAGTAATTTATACCGTTGAGCCTTGGTGGCTTGGTGGTGGTCAATCCTTCTTCAAAGTAGCTGGGATTCAAGTTCAAAGCCATCTTGGATCTTCACTCTTCGTTGGTGAAACCATCACAAATAAGAGCCTAGGCTCTGATACCAATTGAAAGAACAATAACCACACTAGAAGAGGGGTTAAATATTGTGGTGTTTCCGCTTTGAATCTTTTTGACTTTAGCACACAAATAGAGTAAAGGCAACAAGGAATATAGAGGATTTATAGTGGTTCGGCCTAACTCTTGCCTACGTCTACTACCTAAGTATCACCACTTAGGATTTCCACTAACTTCAATCATTTGTTACAACTTTCACTTTCAAGATAAATGATAACTCTTAAAATTCTTGATTTTAGTTCAAGAATAAACCAACCTAAGATCTACCCTTGATCCTAATATCTCAAACTCTCTAGTTTGAACAAAACAAATCACTCGCAAACAAATTAGAATAAGGGTACAAGCTTCTACAAATAGAAATTAAGAGCAAGTACACTTGTATCACAAAGAACAATGAGTAAAGGTAGATTTTAGGATTCAAAATGGTTATGGATGTGTTTTTCTATATCCCTCCTCTATTTTGAAGGTGTATTTATACCTTCTAGAATTTTGCTAGCCGTTGTGACTCAATTCTTTCCCCTTGGAGTGTGAAATCAATCTTGATTTTCTTTCCTTTTTAGTACTTACTCGAGTAACAAATGGATCCACTCGATAATTGTGGCTTTGATCTTTAGTGTTGACTTTCTACACTTTTCTTACTAGAGTAACACATATTTCTACTCGAGTAATCGAGCCTTTGTGACCGTTGGGCTTTGATTTCCCTTCATATGTGACTTGATTACCTTTGATCCATAAATCCCTAAAACATGCTTACTCGAGTAACAAAAATACTTATTCGAGTAACAAAAATAGTTATGCGATTAACTTTTGTCTTTGAGCACTTTGTTGACTTTCTAGAACAAGCTTACTTGAGTGACCTTCAATTCTAGTCGAGTAACAAATGAAACAGTGCACCCTCAGGAACAACCACTTACTCCAGTAACAATATCACTTACTCCAGTAACTCCCAATACAGTCTTTAAACACTCGAGTGATCCCTGAGCTTGTTCAAGTAACTTTGTGATCCAGTGCCTCTCTGGACACTTTGTTTGGTTGAGCAACTTCTAAACTTACTCGATTAACTTCTTACTTACTTGAGTAACTTTTCTTCTTTCTCGAGTGATTCCAAGCTCCTCGAATATTCTGGAAACACCAATTACTCGAGTAACATATGAAGTTGCTCAAGTAACTCCTTTATTTCTCCAACACTTTTATCCTTTGACATCCTTGCTTTGTATCGCGCTTGGTAAGGTTAACTCATTTACCAACTTTTTTCATCATCAAAACATAGGTGAATCTAAATATGAACCACCATTGGTTCAACAAGATGAAGCAATGAACACCTTGTGCTACATCATCAATAGGGTGCACTTAAGAAGAAATTAATTGAAGACCCCTATGAAATACGAAAATCTAAGAAATCTAATATTTCTTACTTCCACCTTTTTGGATGAAAAGCCTTTATTTTGAATAATGGCAATGATAATCTAGGTAAGTTTGATGCAAAATGGATGTAAGAATTTTCTTAGGATATTCTACTAATAGTAAGGCTTATAGAGTTTATAACACTAAAACCAATGTAGTTGAAGAGTATATTCATGTTAAATTTGATGATATGATCTCACCCCCAGGTAATTAGTGGTTAATGATGATGCAGGTGGATTTGAGAAGAAAGAAGACCAAGCACTTCAAATAAGAATGGAGGAGCTAAACACGAATGATGAACACATTAACAATGATGAAGAAAATAGAAGAGTTGAAGAGGAGCAAATCTCACTTCCAAAAGATTATGCAAATGTGAAGGATCATCCAAAATAATTGGTTATTGGGAAAATAGAAAATGGAGTAAAGACAAGAATATCTTTAAATGAATACCAAAAAAATTGTGCATACATCTCAATTGTGAAGCCAAATAGTACCAAAAAAGCCTTTGAGGATGAATGTTGGCTTCAAGCTGTGTAAGATGAACTCAATGAATTCAAAAGACAAAATGTATGGAAATTCATTCCTTTAGCAAAAGGAAAAACAACAATTGGAACCAAATGGATCCACAAAATCAAGTATGATGAGAATGAAAAACCCTTGAAAAATAAGTCAACACTAGTAGCTCAAGGATTCAACCAAGAAAAAGGACTTGACTATCAGGAGACATTTTCACCGGTTGCAAGTTTGGAGGCCATTAAACTTTTGTGTGCCTTCACTACACATGAAAAGATCAAGCTTTACCAAATAGAAGTGAAGAGTGCCTTTCTAAATTTGTACATTAAAAAAGAGGTGTATGTTAAGAAACCTCTGAGTTTTGAAGACCATGAGCATCCCGATTGTGTGTTTAAGCTCAACAAAGAACTTTATAGGTTGAAACAAGCACCAAGGGCATGGTATAAAAGGTTAAGTACATTCCTCATCCAAAATGGCTATAAAAGGGGACATGTGGATAACACTCTCTTTACTAAGAAAAAGAGTGAATATGCTTATTTGTCAAATCTATGTTAATGATATAGTTTTCATTGCTACTAACTCTTCCATGTGTTTGTGATCTTACAAAGAGTGAGTTTGAATGAGTATGATGGGGGAAATTACCTACTTCCTTGGCCTCCAAATCAAACAACTTGAAAAAGGTATCTTCATTCATCAAACCAAGTACACCAAAGATTTGTTGAAAAATTTCAAGATGGATGGAAGCAATGAGATACCTACACCAATGTCATCCACCTTGAAGCTTGATATGGATGAGGATGGAAAACTAGTTGATCAATGAATTTATAGAGCTATGATCTGATCCTTACCCTAGAGAGGATATTATGTTTTCTACTTTCTTGTGCACTCGTTTTCAATCAAATCCAAAAAAAAATCATTTGGTTGCTTGCAAAAGGATTTTTAGGTATTTGATTGGTACAATTGGTTTTGGTTTGTAGTATCCATCTTCTCTTGATTTCAATTTGATTAAATATAGTGATGCTGATTATGGTGGTTGCAAATTAGATAGAAAGAGTACTAATGGAACATGTCATTTTTTAGGTTCATGTTTGGTATCTTGGGCAAGCAAGAAATAAACTAATGTAGCAACTTCTATAGCCGAATCTAAATATGTGGCTACGAGACATTCTTATGCCCAAGTATTGTGGATTAAAAAATAATTGCTTGATTATAGTATTGTTCTTAAGAATATTTCTATCTTTTGTGATAATACTAGTGCTATTAACTTGAGCAAAAATCCCATTTTGCATAGTAGAACAAAGCATATAAATATTAGACACCATTTTCTATGTGATCATGTGTAACAAGGAGATATTTGTTTGAAGATTGTTAGAACGAATGACCAATTCGCTAATATTTTTACCAAACCCCATTGTGAAGAAAGTTTTAATTTGATTGGTCTTAGATTTGGTATGTGTGATGTGAATAATCTTTGGTGATGTTTTTTGATATTATTTGTGCGTTGTTTTTGTTGTATTCATATGCATTCACTTACAGTAAAATGATCCAATGTGGTAAATGAGACTCAAAGCTTATCATGGTACATGTTTGGGTGTGGAAAGAATGGAAATTCTTGGGTTTCAGGAAGGTATTACTCGAGCAACTTGGGGCTTACACAAGTGAGCCAGCTTGATATGTTATTCTGGGTTTAAAGTGGAACTCACTCGAGCAACTCTAACTCTTACTCAAGTGATCAAGGCAGTGCTATTAATTTTGGGTTTTGGAGTATGGTTTACTAGAGTAACAAGGACAATTACTCAATTGAAGTAAGGCATCAGATGGGTCATTGGTTACATTTTTACTCGAGCAGTGTTGGGAGCTATGCAAGTGAGGACTAAGACTTGCTCGTGTAATACTAAGACTTACTCAAGTAACTGTGTATCAAGTCATTTTTTAACATCCTTCTACCACTTTCTCTTACCACTCTCTTTCAAACCCGTCGAAGCTCTCTCTACCTCCTCTCCAAATTTTCAAATCTACTTGAGTAAATCATTAAACCCACACAAAACCCATTCATCCTTCATATATTTCTCTTCCTTTAAACACTTTTTCAACACCATATCACTCCAAGAACACCCACAATTCCATAAGAAATTGTCCAACCCATTCTAAAAACCTAACTTTTCCAAATTTGATTTCATCTCAACAATGTCTCAACAACCCACAAAAAGGACCAAACAAAATGCCAAGAGACACTTAGATTCCCAAGACAGTGATTCCTCACCCCTACCTTATCTCCAACGGACCAAATCAGCTGCCAAAAACAAGCAAACAACTTCCTCTTCTCAACCCTCGCCTTTAGCCATTCCTACTGATGGTTCTCAATTCATTTCTTTGTGTAAATTGTAAGAATCGGTCCCAACAAGGAATGGCAATTCAAAAGGGAGTGAATTAGATTTTTAGAAAGTTAAAAATTTTGTTGAAAATTTTTTGCAGACTAAAACAAATAATAATGTTCTTTTAAACTAAAATCAAAGTTAAATACGAAAGCAACTTAAAACCAAAGATCCAATCCACACACACCAATATAAATCAAATGCAAATGCAAAGCAAATAAGAAAGAGTAAGGGAAGAGAGCACATATCCAATTTATAGTAGTTCGATCATCTTTGACCTACGTCCACTCCTCTTGATCCACTAGAGAATTTCAATCCACTATCTTCCTCACTTCCGAGTGGAGGAAAACCCTTTACAACAACTTGTTTTTTCGGGATCAGTAAGCAAATTGTTACACCTTTTTTTTTTATCAACAAGAAAATTGTTACCCTAGTTTTTACGGGCTCAACTAGAAAATCATTACCACTTATTTTCAGGACAAAACAAGCAAACCAAACCTCTACTTTTTGCTGGCTCAACTAGCAAACAGTAACTCACTAGTTTTCTAAGGCTCACTAGCAACCAGTCTTATTTTGCTAAGGGTTAACAAGGAAACCTATCTATTCCAAGTAAATAACCTTGCTTGTTACAAATTCAACCCAAGATATAGCAGATTAAAGCTCACACAAACCTAGAAATATGATAGAAAATAAATATCTCAAATGGGTATGAACTAAATAGTGAGAGAATAAATGAGAAATAAAGATAGCAAAGTGTAGTCAAGGTTTCTCTCACTTCTTCTAACATTAGATATATCTATTTATATCCATTTGTAAGAATATAGTAGTTGGAAGCCTCAAAGTAGCCCTTGTGAGAGAATGAAAAAGTCTATTTTAATTGAAGTCAATATTATTAACGTGCGTTGTTCCCCTATTAATGTTGAGCCATTACATGGGCAACATGAAAAATCCTTCTAAGTTTTGATAATTTAGCAAAAAAACTGAAAAGTTAAAGTAAATCACGTTAATAATATTAATTAGGGTTATAATAATCTGACCTAATATGATTAGGGATTGATTAAAACATAATTCTTATGTTTATGATCATGAGTGTGCCGAATTTACATGTTTAGTATTTAGTTAGGATTTTAATAATTGATCTTAATGTTGATTGAAATTATATTATATTAAACCTAATATGCACATGTTGTTGGAGAATTTTTTGGGGATGCCTTAGTTGAGTTTGGAGAGCAGAAGCAAGCTGGAGTGAGGCAAGAAAAACAACACCAAGATTTTTATAGTGGTTCGGCCAACCATGCCTACGTCCACTACCTAAGTCTCACTTAGGATTTCCACTATAACGGAGATTGATTACGATTCAATCCAACAAAGTCTTACACCAATGTTGATTGCGTCTCAAGCCTCTAAAGCCAACAAGGTTGATTACAACTTATACCTCTAAAGCCAACAAGGTTGATTACGGCTCATACCTCCAAAGCCAACAATATCGATTACGACTCAAACCTCTATGGCCATTAAGGTTGATTACGTCTCAAACCTCTAAAGCCATTGTTGGACCAAGGGTGGTCAACATTGAGATTTCTCTAAGTTTTGATGATGAACAAAAATGCAGAATTTGACATGAGGATGATCAATGTACGTGTGACAAAAGTAACGTACGTGTGTATATGTCACGTACGGAAGATCAATCTAAAGTACGTGAGTTCAGCCGTGACTTGAAACAGAAGCAATGGGGTTGATGGAAGAAGTGATCATCACGTACGTGAGACAAAGTTCACGTACGTCAGATAAAGTAACGTATGTGAGATATATCAAAAGTACGTGAAATATGCTTTAAATTTAAGCGGGAAAATTGAAGTCTTGAATCACTTGAAGGTATGAAGCCAAACGTAC
>CAODLS010622939.1:0-14698 GCA_948243855.1 Flueggea neowawraea
CCTCAGGGTTTTCGTAGCGACTTGGAATGTGGGAGGGACGTCTCCTCAGAGTCAGGACCTCAATCTGGATGATTTTCTTCAGGTCCACAATCAACCGGATATATACATTTTAGGGTATCCTCTCTCTTCCTCCTCCTCCTCGTAGTTTCCTTGTCCGCTTTATTCTGATATGGCCAAAAGAAAACAAATGTATTGAATTTTCTTTTTTCTTCAAAAGATGATGAGTTCTTCTCTTACTGATGTAAGATTTTGGTGGGAATTTAAAAAAAAGTTAAAAGAGTTTACTTTCAGTCCATCAGTTCTGCAAAACATCTTTCCAGTTCTTGCCTCTTCTGTGGTTTTCTACAGTTGAATTTCATCTATTCTTAGTCTGCATACTAGTGAGATTGGATATGCATCAGTCCTGTATGTGTAACAAGACGTAATAAAATGGTATTGCTGGATTGTAATATAATTTGGTAATGGCATGTATTAGTTTGTTATATATACCAATAAAATGAGTCCATCTTCCTGTTATAACAATTGACATTTGAAAGAAGCCCCATTTGTTTTGTTGTCTTGTTAAATGAAAGATTATTCAGTATGCTTACATAATTAGAGTTCTATATTTACTTTTTTCCTCTTGAATTATCAGCTTTCAGGAAATTGTTCCTTTGAATGCCGGAAATGTCCTTGTGGCAGAAGACAACGAGCCTGCTGCAAAATGGCTGGCGTTAATCAACCAATCATTGAATAGATCATATTGTATGGCATCAAGAGGACCCAAATCCATGGCCGCTGTTGGTAGCTCACTCATATTCCAAAAGCCTTCTCTCAGAAAGGTCTGTAAGAGTTTTAGGACCGAGAGTAAGAAGAGGCTAAAGACTTGCAATTGCTCTCCTGTGTTGGAACAGAAGTACAGCAAGGATTACTGTCTTTGGCGCCCTCAGACAAATATGAATGAAGATGGTTGTTCCTCAGATGATGATGATGAAGGAATAGGAAATAGTGTATCTTCCGAGGCTGCTGCAGCTGCTTTCAATCAGATGAATTACGGCCTTGTTGTCGGTAAACAAATGGTCGGAATTTTTCTTACGGTCTGGATGCGGAAGGAACTTGTTCCATATGTCAGCCACTTGAGAGTTTCTTACATTGGTCGCGGGATCATGGGATGTTTTGGAAACAAGGTAATTTTTTTAAAAAATTGTTGTCATGTTCAAGAACTGTTGATGCACATATCTGCACCTGAATAGGAAACATGTTTGAGAATGCAATTTCTATGTGGAAGGCTAAGATCGATTTTCTGATTGCAGGGATGTATATCAGTCAGCATGAATTTCCATCAGACGAGTTTTTGCTTAGTTTGCAGTCACTTGGCATCAGGAGAGAAAGAAGGTGATGAACTTAGGAGAAATTTGGATGTGATAGAGATTCTTAAGAACACGCAATTTCCAAGGATTTGCAAGTCACCTTATAGCCGAGTGCCAGAAAAAATTCTTGAGCATGAGTAAGCATTTCAAATCATTAAAAACAGTACAATTGTTTAATTTTAAATAATTTTTTCAGAATCTAATTTCCACTTGGAATATGGCCCTAGTCGGGTCATTTGGTTAGGGGACTTGAATTATCGGATAGCTTTGAGCTACCATGAGACCCGAAAGCTTTTAGAGAAATATGACTGGGATGGACTTTTTGCCAAAGATCAGGTAGTTTCTTTTACCTTCAATGGAATAAGAATTTCTCTGAGTAGCTTTGATTTGTTGCTTTGCTCAGATATAATCTGTAACCTGTCTTTGACAGTTGAAAATTGAGAGGGAAGCAGGACGTGTATTTAAGGGTTGGAAAGAGGGAAAGATTTACTTTGCGCCTACATATAAATACTCTTATAACTCAGACATTTATGCTGGAGAGACTATTGAGACAAAAAACAAACGAAGAACTCCAGCTTGGTATGGATCATCATTTTTCTTGCACGAATTCTAACTAACTGAATTAATTTACTTGTTAGTTCTAATGGCTGAGAATTGCAGGTGTGATAGAATACTTTGGCATGGTGGTGGCATAAAACAACTCTCCTATGTACGTGGGGAATCTCGGTTTTCTGACCACCGACCTGTATGTGCATTGTTTATAGTGGAAGCATAGGTCATCAATGGTGGATCAAGGAAGGCATTGTCTGGTTATAACATGAAAGTTGCAAGTGAAGAATACTTATCTTTGAACAGAATACAATGAATTAAAATAGTGTGCAAATGTGCAGAATTCTTTACATAAATTGGTGAGTTCTCTAAAATTATGTAAAGATGATTCATCTTTGCTTCATTTTTATGAATTATTGAGTCCTGTTATCACTTACATATCTGTGCAGTTCATATGTATGATTAATTTTGAATCTGCAGGTATTGTTTCTTATTTTTCTCTAAACTTTATTAGGTTCTAATAAACTGACAGTAGCCGAGGATGCATGAATGAAGACGGCGAAATGTTGATGTTACAGTAACAACATGGGGAGGGAGTCAGAACAGAGCCTTCTACAACTGGCAATGTTTGAGAAGCTTTCATTTCGAAATGCTTCTTCATGAAATGCTGTGCTTGTTTATACATAAAGTCCATTCTAGTCAAGGTGACATAGAAGTTTTGCAACATATTTGGTAGGAAATTTACATATAGTTTTTCAGGACGATGAAATTTTGTCAGAAATGTTTGAGCTTGCTTGAAAAGAAAAGCTTATACGGGTGTTGCTTTTATACAAAATGTGTTTGTAGATGAAGTTTCCAGTTTTCCTGTCTCTGTGTATTTACAAGCTTCACTACCATGAAAATTTCGAGCAATCGACATTTGTACGAATTATATGATTCATAATATCCTTCCTTGCTACTGATGGTTTTACTGTCATTTCTAGCAAAGATGATCCGAGACAGATCGTCTCGCCGCATCCTCTTATCTGATCATCAGGTTCTTACAAGCTCTCCGAGCTTCTGAGTTGGCTTTACTTTTTAATAATTTCACCTACATAAAGTATACATAGAGATTGGAATCCATTACAAGCATTGCTAAGAGCTTATATGCATTGCAACCATGTCCTTGTCGACGTGCGTGGCTCTAACAATTAACTCGAGTAATTTCCTAGCACGATGACTCTAGTACTGTCACGTTTTAGTATGACTGGTATAAGTTGATGTTTTCTTGAT
The DNA here is from genome assembly GCA_948243855.1 of Flueggea neowawraea. Lineage (NCBI taxonomy): Eukaryota > Viridiplantae > Streptophyta > Magnoliopsida > Malpighiales > Phyllanthaceae > Flueggea > Flueggea neowawraea. Next base: position 3,171 of record CAODLS010622939.1, read on the forward strand.
TTTTTTGGAGTCAAGTTGCAAAAATATCATCATACCGAAAATGTATCACAGCCAAAGCACTTTGTAATATCGCCTTAACTAAAACGAAGAAAACTCGGCTCTACTCAAAGTCACATTCTTTGTTGGTGTTAATCTATTACGAACTTGTCAAAGCTTCCCTAAGTTTTTGCATCATAAAAAAAAAAAAAACAAATGAAGCATAAATTAGCACTCTGCACTTGGTCGGTGCGATCGATTTTATACCATTCGAAGCTGCAAGCCGCGTTACAATCACTGCAGAAAGTTCTAATATTGTAAAATGAGGGGCAGAAAGAAAAAAAGGAGAACCTTGGCTTGAATACTTTTGACCCAAGAACGTGTGTTTTGAGTCTGTATAATGTACTTGGAAGACTCAAAAGAACACACGATTGATGGTTTGCGTTTCAAGAAATTTAATCAAATTTCAGCTGGAATGTGGTGTGGTTTCTTGCCATAGACGATAGCTATTACTTCTACTTTTAGATCTGAAAATTTCTTAATAGGTCAGTCTCTAAAAAGCTAACTGAGATTTTTATACCGATAAAGTTCTTTTTTTTTTCTCCTGAAAATAGATAATGGCAAAAAGAATTATTGTACTTGAGAAGGTCATATCTAGTTGTGAGACTGTGAAAATGGAAAAGCTAAAAAACTCGATAGAAAAAACTTTGTTGTCCACAATTCTTATTATTAAAATGTGTTTGAATACTGGGAATTCAATAAGAAAATTAGAAAAAAGAGTTTCACGAAATGATGCCTAGAGAATCAGTAACATAAAAGAAAAACAATTACTTCTATTCATATTTTGATCATTTATTATAATTAATTAAATAATTAAAACACAAATAAGGATAATTAGTTTTCATAGATATCGATTCTTTAATACATCATCTGAAGATTCTACTAAATAACAACTGTAACTTGTATATTCCAGTGTACAGCAAATTATTAGCAGTGCTGATGAAACTATTTTTAGTAAGTAATTTTAGTTATTCACACTAAAAATCGAACTCACCGTAATCTAGTCTTGATGAGACTTTGCAGATCAAAAAGACAGTCAAAGTGGGTTCCTTTTTCTTTCAGCTCCATGTAAACGTAGCTCAACTTTATCCCAATTGTCAAGCTGTTCACTTTTCAGAAAACGTATATCGAGCTTAACTTTATTCTTTGGCTTCCATGTGCTCACACCATTTTAAAACAAAGAAAGATTACAAATTAAACTTCAATTTCAACTTTGCTGTCAATAACAACAACAAAGATGATCAGTCACCAGATTATTCTAGTACCATTAATTATCACCCACTTCTGAAACCAACCCTTTTGCTGGTTTGAACAATTCTGCAGATTTCTGCATACATTAATTTAGTTTTCATATATGCATTTGTTTATGTAAAAAAACATTGTATCAATGTGTTAGTAATACTTAGACTATCGAATCCCAAGTTAGCCAACCAATCAAATTGCTAAACTCACGTGGTTGATCTCACATGTTTCATTTTTAAATTGATTGTTTCTGAGATTATTAACCAAATTTCTGGTTTTCTTTCTTTAATTTTTAGCTTTGGAAATTGGAATGAGTGGTCAAAGATTCAATCACATGAACATCGATCCCTATATTTTACTTTCTGCCCATTTATAGTAATTTAATGAAGTGAATATGTGTCTAGGCGTTTGCTTCTGCTTAGTTAATTTTGTATCAAAACCTTTGAGATTGTTCTATAACTCGAGTCCTCTTATAAAAAAAAAAACCGATGAATATGCACTATACTCGAACGTGTTTATAGTAAGATAATTTCTTTTCTCCTTTATTACTTTGGATTGAATTCTCCTTTTACGTGTTTCTAAATTAAAACCTAAGAATGCATTAGAATTAATTCGGTGTGTTATATGTTGATTTTGAGGGAACAAAATTCAAATTATTCATTTTTTTTTCCTTGAAATGGTTGTTTACGTTTTTGAAAAAATCAGTACGTAAAAGAGAGTATGCTTTTAAAATTGTTTGAGTAGAGAAATTTAAGTGCAAGACTTTGTGTCAAAAATATCTTTATCACAAAGATTAAAACACACTACGCCAAACAGTTAAATGAGTTGCAAAAACCAACAAAAAAAGCATTTAAAAACACTAAACCAAACAAGTCCTTAGGCAAACACATTCTCTTGATACCAAGTCAATATAAAAGTGTGCCAATACAATTCTCCAAGTTAGCAGCAAGAAGAAATATCTCAGTAAAAACACCAAACATGAAAAGATCCTGTGTTAGATCATTGGCAGCGATTATCTATGCAATTGCTCTGTTTTCTTCTCTTCAGTTTAACTCATCCCATGCAAGAGTTCTTCTGCAACCACCAAAAACAAATGTTTCACCTTCAAACACTCCTCCTACGATTACAAATTCTCAATTTGTAGCAATAAATTCAGAGACAGTGAAGAAAGAGACAGCCAAGACAGTAAGAGCTAGCCTCAGAGGCATACCTCCAAGCAAGCCCAATCCCACCCAGAACAAGTAATCTTCATTACTGCCTATCAACAGCTTCAAAACCATGCCTTTTTTGGTAATATATCAATTTGACCCAGAAAAGTTTTTGTGCCAGGTCCAAGCCTAGATTGAAGGGTTCAAGTCATATGGAATCATCATCAGAAAGTCCTTCAAGAAATTTTCAAGAAAGTTGAAGACTTCAATTTTTTTGTTGCTGTTGTTGTTAATTATTTTTGTTAGTTAATAGGTAGATTTTAATTACAAGTTAGATAGGTCATGAGTTTTGCTTAGTTGTTGAAGATAGAAATGTGAACTATGTTATATCAGCACTTAGTTTTGGCATATGTATATTTCACAGTTTTTTTTTGCTTTCTTGGTTCTAAAACCTTCGGATCGGTTATCATTATCAGATGATATTACAATTTATGGACATATTTTATGTTGCAAAACCAAATTAAAAGTGCTAAACCTTCGAGACTCCTTGCAAAAAAATTGTTGGAATTGAATATATTTTTTTTGCCTAAATATAAATTCTTTTATTGCCAAAAAAGATGCAATTGAATATTTTTTTTTTCTACTATGAGAAGTGTTAGATCACGTCTCTTTAATCATCTGCGGCATTTACCTATGGAATACTGTATTAGAATCATCTCAAGCACAAAGAAAAAAATATTTTGAATAATTTTTCATCAGAAACAATTTTGAAGCTGTCGGTTTAAACATGGAACAATATTTATCTGAGTTGATTACATTAATTGAAATGGCGATCACTTTCTTTGTTTCTTTCCTTTTTAGTTTCTAAAATTTCAGATGAGTTTCTGAATGCTATCGTGTTAAAAAAAATGTTTCAAAGTGATCGGTCATATATATTTGAAATGGTTTAATAATATTAAATAGCACGATTTTTGTTCGTTTTTGTACTTATGGCTTGACCTTTTGAAAATAGTATGCAATAATATCATTTTTATGATTTTTTACATTCGTGGTACGAGTTAGTATTCTCTTAAAAAATGACAATTGATTACGTGGCATGATGATTATTACTTAAAAACTGATGACCACGTCATCACGCTATTAGTGTCATATCATCAATTGTCATTTTTCTTAACTGAAATATTAACTCATGTCACGAATGCAAAAATTACAACTGTAGTGTTTTTGGGTGTTATTTTTGAAAAACCGACGTGTTATTTAATGGTATTAAACTATTTAAAATTAAACAATTGATATGTATAATAGATAAAAGAAAAATCAAAGTAAGAGTTATGCTAATTTTATTTTAGTATGTCCTCATCCATCTTTCACGAATTAGCATGTGTGAAGTTATTTTCACAGCCATTCTAAAATTTTACAAGTCATAAGCATGTCGCCGAATCAGTATTTGGTTAGATCATGCAAAAGAAACCATGCAATATTTTTTTTCATTGTATTTGTGCCGAATGTTAACATATCGACTTTACAACTCATCTTCAATACTTAAAACGAATATATATTCGATTTATGGTGATAACCAATTAAAAAACACATGTAGAACTTCATGTCATTTGACTGAATTCAAATAGTTAAGCTTTTGTAAGAATAGGAGAATAATTAATGGGAATTAAGAGGAAGAGAAGAAATTGGTGAAAATAATTTTTTTGTTTGATTTCAACTTATTTTTAATTAGATGAATACAGCCATAATGGATGCATAATTAACGTCTTTAATTGTACCACATTTTACTGTAAACCTCTAAGGATAATGTTTAAGTAAATATTATTCTTCTAAATGATTATAAAATGCTAAAAAATGCGTACTAAATATCAGTAAGTATTATTGGAAATTCTTTACCTTCTATCGACCATACCAAATGTATCGAATATTGAAAATATGAATGGTAAATGACAGAATTTGCAAGAGGAAGAACGAGTTAGCTTTCTTTTCCTGTGTGTTCATTTCTATATAACTCATCGCTAAGCCCAATAATGTCGGCAGGATCCAAATTCCACAAGGTCTGTTGAGGTCTGCTTTATAGAAATTACCTTTTAAATTTCTTTTCTTGTTTGACACTAAAGTAGGATTTTAATCAAATTGAACACAGAATTCAACATAAGGATGGCATAGAACCGTTAATCCTTCTAAGAGCAACTTTATTGGCATATTGGCCCGACTCCACCTGTTGTCTACGGATTTTTGAGGTATTTTTATCGATTTTATCTATTTTATTTTATTTATTTTTTTATTTTAAGATCGATCTTATTTTGACTAAATTTTAACTCTCCCAATATTACTATTGGCATATTGTCAATTTTGAAATTCTAAAAATTGTATAAATGGAATTGAGTATCCAACAATCACTCTCCACTTTCTTTTACTTCTAAAACTCAGCAGTGCAGAACCGATTAAATCGATCGTTAATCAAATAACCTACTCCAAAAAATGAAAGCCATGCTCAAATTTGCGAAACAACCAAAATAATATTAAACAACTATCCTAAAACAAAATAACAAATCAGAAATATCATCCAGCACCAACAAAACACAACTCACGCAAGCAGGCGGCGAAACTGAAGATATAGAGGTGGTAGAAACTAGATGAGACAAAAGCTAGCTTTGGTTGTAGGTGACAATGGAGGTACTAGCAAAATGGTACAGACAATAGTGGAGGCAACAGTCAGATCTTACTTAGGGAACAAAAATATTGGTTTATTTAAAAAAACCAAAAAAAAGTTCAACAAGGAGGGTGGTGCCGATAGATAGAAGGCTATCTATAGTGCTCGAGTAGCTCGAAGGAAATTCAGAGAGAGGAAAAAGAAAAAAAGAAACGCCTTGTTTAATATCTTTATATATACATGTGTACAATTAATTCAAATGAGAAGAAACATATCAATTTCTTAATTTTTTTTACTATACAGTATTGTTACAAGACATATCAATTTTTTTGATCTAATTATCACCATTATATTAAAAAAAAAGAGTAACACAGGTTAAAAGTAAGTTAAAAAAGACTTAAGTTGGTGTAAGTTGAACCTTCATTTTGTTACTGATAAATTGGACATTAGCTTAATCTTTTTTTTTTTAAAAAAAGGAAAACTTGTATTATTTTTTTATTAAAGTACATTATTCTTAGAATGGTTAAATTATTTGCCGTTCCTGTGGTATAATCGAATCTCTTTTGTGGTTTCTGAAAAAACTCATCTCCCCTTTCCGAGGTTTATAGATATTAGTTTCTATCCGTTAAATGTAATAGCTTTTGACAAAAAATCTATTTTATTCTTATCTCTTCTCCCCCAATCTTTTCTCAACACATTTTATCTCTTTCATCTCTCTCTCGCAACAAAGTCTCTGAATCTCTCTCTCCCTCTCACACATACACACATTAAATTTGTAAACAAAAGCACAAAAAAAAGATATATAGAAGGCTATGTTTTGAGCCTGAAACAAAACAACCACCATTCACCCCCAAATATCATCACCATCCTCACCACCAAGATTGACAACACCTCTACCACTACTGACCATCCAAACCTGACACCTCTACCACCACTGACCATCCAAACCTGACACCTCCATCCACTACCGCCACGTAAACCCAAAACCATCACCCTCCTTACCACCAAGACTCAAAACCCGACACTGAAAACACAGTTTTGGTCCCAATAAACAATGGAATGGTAAAATAGCACTTCAAGAGAGGGGTGAATTGGAGTTTTAGAGATTTAAAAACTTTGTTGAAAAAATATTGCAATTCAAAACAAATAACAAACAAAATCAAAGTCAAAACGCGAAAGCAATAAAACAACCAATTTACAATTAATGTAAAGCAAATATAATGCAAAGGAAAGAGAGTAAGGGAGAGAGAAAATCAAAACCCAGATTATAGTGGTTTGGTCCTTATTGACCTATGCTCATTCCTCAAGCGCACTTGAAAGTTTAAATTCACTATCTCGTCACTTCCAGGTGGAGGGAATCCTTCGTACAATCCTATTATTTTGTAAGATCATAAGAAAACATTTACAACCTCTAGTTTTTTCTAGGAACAAAACAAGGAAACCCCAAAGTCTTGTTTTTTTTTTCTAGAGACTCAACAGGGAAACCTTTTACTCTCTTATTTTTAAGGCTCAACAATAAAATCTAAATCACTCTTACAAACAGATACAAAGTTTACACATTGACCCAATTGTTTGAAAGAAAATAGCTCAAGACTGGGTGAAAGAAGAAACATGAAGAAACAAGGAATACAAGAGAGCAAAATTAATATTGCAATGAATACCAAATGCTTCTCTTTTGTTCTCAATGCTGCAGGGGCGTATTTATAGCCTCTCTTCTTGATATGATTGTTGGTTTTGAAAATAGAGTCGTTATGTCTCAAACAATCTTGTTAGCAAGTACATGATGTAACTGTTACTTGCGTGCGCAACACCCATTTGTGTGCACAATACTTGTAACCTCAGCGTCACTTGCATGCATAATGCAATATTACGCGCACATCTCTTGATATCGTCATAAGGTAGGGTGCACAACACTTTTAATTACGTGTTTAACACACTTGTTTTTCTTTTCAGAATGGTTACCAAAACTTTCCTATGCAAAGTTGCGTGCACAATAACTCATTTGTGTGCACAAACTTTTAGTACTCGATGAATGCCTACATATTCTCTGACATACGCACAGAGTTCGAAATTTGAATATTCTCGTGATCTCGTCAGATGATGAGCTATCATTCCCTGTCACTTTTGTTGGCTAGCACTTGCATGCTCAAGTTCTCACATTTGTGTGTTCAATTGTCTTCCTTCACTTTTGACTTGAATGTCAATAAAGTTTGCAACTTTAATACTTCTTTTACTTGCGTGCTTAATCTAATTCACTTGCGTGAGCTGAAACAGGTTGAGTGCACAAGCCAGCATGTTACATTCGTAACATGTTTTCTTCATTTAACCTTAATCTTTCCGGAATGCATACCCTTCTTCCGTAATTCACCAATTGTTTGCGTTGGATGAACGTACGTTCATAATTCTGTAATTGCATTTGTAACTCTAGATACGTGCGCAATTGTCTATCTTCTTTAGACACGGTTGCTTCTACCTAGATCTTTAACTGTCTTCATTGGTTGTTGCGCGCATGAAACAATAATTGCACGCTCAATTAACCAGCTCCGTGCTTAAGTATTTAGTAAGTTTTCAATTGTCTCTTCCATCTTCCACGGATATTCTGTTATCATCAAAGTCAATTCCTAGAATCAACAGTAATATTTAAAAGGGCCTAAATTGTTTACAGGTTTTCGCAATAACTTCTACCTTCATGATTTTTGATAAACTTCCAAAAGAAGAGTTTGTGTTTAATCAATGTAAGTAAATCTGAATTGCATTCGATTCACCTAAAAGACGATTTAACTAAAAAGAAAAAATAATGCTTTATAACCTGATGTAAGTGGCCTTTAACTCGATCTAAACGTATGCTCATTTTCCGCTGAAACTTGAAGCTTATATGATTTCGTTTTTTATGAATTCACCGATGAGTTAAATAACTTGTGAAGTTTATGACGTCAAAAGAAAAAAAATCAACAAGTTCAAGGGGGTTAAAATGTGTTAGGCCTAGATTTTAGTATAAATTACACAGTACACAATTAACCTGCTGATTTGCAAGATTAGGCTTCTATTTATTTTAAATTCAATCAAAACAAAACTTTAGAAATAAAATAAGAAACATGATCTAAAAAATCTTCCATTTTAACTAATTTAATTCTCTGCTTTTCCAAGATCTCGTTTGACTGAATCTACCCAAAATATCGTCTGTCTCTCTCATCTCTCTCTTTTGCTCTCTCTCTCTCTCTCTCTCTCCCTTCGTCACTCTCTTTTCCTTCTCTCCTCCCTCTCTCTCCTCTCTTGCTTGTCCGCCACTCTACAGTGCCACCGCTGCTAGCCTCTTCTCTCTTCCACTCTCCCTGTCTACCTCTCTCTCTCTCTCTCTCTCTCCCTCTCCCCACTGTCGCGATCTGAAAACTGCTAAATCGCATTCCACATTGTCGCGATGACAAGGCCAATCTCCGCCATTGCAACATGACCGTCTAGACACGATCGTCAAGGAAGGAGCGACAGACGAATGCAAGATTGGATGATGGAGATCCGAAACTAGGTGATCTGTAACGATGAATTGGTGGCGGAGTAGCCGAAGTCATTGTCGTTGAAGTCATAAAGAGTTCTTGTCGCCGAAGTCGTTGGCTTTCATTGGTGGCAACAACGCTGTAGCGAGTGAAGGAGACGACTGCGCTAGGGTTTTCAAAACCATAGCGAACATCTGTTTGATAAAAATTATGTTGGCTGTCCTCAAATTCTTGCATAATTTCATAATCAGTCCCTTCGAAAAGATGTTAAATTGTACGATTAAACATCCAAAACCATTAAACTTGTTTAGTACACCTATAAATATCATTGTGCATGAACTAAATCAGTTTAAAGAAGGACACTTAAAAAATCCCAAACTACAAAAAATTATTCACAAAATCCCAAATTTTTAGCATTATATCACTTAGAGTCCTCTGTCAATTTTTCTGTCAAGTCTGCGGTTAAACGCTGATTTGGACGGATTGAATGTACATGTGGCATGTTTGTGCTGACATGTCATCCAATTCAACTACATAAACCAAATCCAACCGAACCTATGTCAAATCCCCCACTTTTTAACCCAAAACAAGCTAAATCCAAAATAGTTTCTTTCCCTTTCTTCGACAAAAACAGAGTCGTCCCTCTGTCTTCTTCTTCTTTAATCACTCTCTCTTTTTCTGCGCCAAAAACAGAGCCCATCCCACCCCAGCTCCTCCATGCCCTTAGATCTCACCTCTCTTTTTCTCTCTCGCTAAATCCGTTTCTAATTTGCATCCTCAAATCCACACCGCCACTTTTAGTTTTCGGCCTCAAAAACTAAGATTCGCGTCATGGCTTCTTCATCCAGTCTCATCTCTCTCTCTCCTTACATGTTTTTGGCCCAAATAGAAAAACAAGGAGAGCGATAAATTGGCTTTCAGAAAACTAATTAGATTATAATAATAAATGATATAGCAATGTAAAATAAAAGCAAGATAGTATAAAGAGTTAAAAAAAAAGAAATTAAATTCTGTAATTTATAGTGGTTCTTAAATTTACATTCACTATCAAAGTATTAAGTTGGTAGCTTTTTTACTATCTTTCTAAAATAGTATACCAAGTTACTTCTAAGAAATAAACACTTTTGTACATTGGGTATTAAGAGACTTTATAAACATTCAATAATGTTATAAGAATATATATAAAACACTCTTAATACTTATCCTTTTTTAAGCTTCTTAATGTCCATGTATATCCAAAGATATTCCCTTTATCATTGCAAAAAGTTTTCAACCATTGGAATTAGTAAATAAAATATTCTTACACTTTAAGAGTTCGCTTAGTTAAATTTCTTAAGAAATTAATTTTAAGGAAATTATTTTTTAAGAAATAATTTTTTGAGAAATAACTTACAAATATATTTGATTAGCATGTTAAATTACTGAAAAATACAACTTATTATATTTAGTTTAAAATTATACTTTCTAAGAAATTAGTTAAAAAAAGTTAATAATACTATTATTTTTATTAAATTTAAATTAATAATAAAAAAATTAAATAAAAAATATTTATTTTTATTAAATAACATATTTTTTCTTATGAGAAATAAAAGTACAGTTATTTTTTCACACAATTCTATAATAAAGACTATTTTTAAAATTTGACAAAATTTATTTATTTAATTAAACGAAAATATTTCATGTAAAAAATATTTTGGAAATCCTAAAAATATAAAATACTTTTTATAACTTATATAAAATTTAAATTTATTTATAAAATAATTTATCAAAATTTATTATTGAAATAATTTATAAAATTTTAAAAATAAATAAAAAATTATAATTAAATTGTATTTTGAGTGTATATTCGTAAAATACTTGCCTAGTTGCTAAAAAAGTTAGACTTCCTAACCCATTTAGGAAGTTACTTCTCGAGGTCAAATGTTTGACTTTCTAGGAAGTTCAATTTCTTTTGTTCAATCAAGTAAATGAAGTTTATCTACTTCCAGGGAAGTAGTATTGATGGGGTGTCAATCGATCAAAATAATATTAACCTGTTCAAAACAGTAAAATGAGAGTAAAACAGTGAGCATGATCGATCCACAGAGACTGGTGAAATATTGTTTAATTGCCGAAAAAATAAAAAGTAAAATGGATGAATGAAAGTGAGGTTGAAGTTGAAATTTAAAAGCAAATAGGACTGCAATTCACAGTAGAGAAATAAAACAGCAAGAATGAAAATAACAGAAATTCAATAGTTGTAAAACCCAGCTAAAGTACTTATCCGTTCAATCCAATCAGTTGATCACAGACACAAGATGAATAGTAAGCATTCAAGCAGACATAGTTATAGTTAACGGTGATACACTCAATTAAACAATCCCTTCTTACCTGTTCGATAGCCCCAGGACGCTCTGTAGACTATTTTCCTAACCATTAGACAACTCCCGGGATACTCTGACAAGGTTTGATCTATGAAAGCAATACGAATCAAAGGAACCTCTATCCTAACCAGTGAAACCGAAAACGTCGTAATTCATTTAAACTAGATTACTCAGTTTCATAAAAATGAATAATGCCCAAATCACGTAAATTCACGTTATTTGTTACCTGTATCAAGATTAATGTGATGTACTATTAACCTTGAATAACAATATACTATCTCAATCAATTAACCAACAAGTCATTGTCAATCAATTAATCAAAATAATAACAAAAGAACTCAAGAACAGAAATTGAATAAATACTTGAATTGATTAATAAAATTTAAAACAATAGTCTCACAACATCAATGGATTGAACTTCGAAATGCCTTAACTAGTAAGAGATTTAGTTACACATACTTAGAGGAAGAACACCAAAAGTTGAAGAGAGTGGCGACTGCCTCTAGAGAATGCGTGAATGAAAGATGAAAGTGGAGGGAGAGAGCCGCCGATACTAAGTTACAAGGTATATATATGTGTCCAAAATAAGAAA
>CAODLS010622997.1:0-10064 GCA_948243855.1 Flueggea neowawraea
TTTTTCCAATTTTCTTTCTTTTTTTCAATTCTAACCAATTTCCACTTAATTTAATTACCCAATATACCTCAAAAATCATATTAACACCAAAAAATATTATTTCAAAATTTTACCCAAATTTATTAAAAATAATTATCCAAAAATAATTATTCCAAAAACTAATTATCCACCAATAATTATTCAAAATAATTACTCCAAATATAATTATCCCAAAATAATTATAAAAATTATTCGGGTTATTACAGTTTTGAAATGAAGAAGGAGAAGCAAAACGACGTCATTTGGTGCTGAACTGAAGAAGAGAAGAAACGGCGTCATCTAGGTTAGTGAATGCCACACACGCGAACGAACGACCGATCACGCACGCAGATGACAACAGCTTCCCAGAGCAAATGACATGTAGCTTGCCTTCAATACACTGAACGACCGGTAGCTCAAGTCCTTTTTGTTCAGATTTTCTTTTTCAATTTCTCACAAATTTTCACTTAATAAATCACTTCCAAATCATTTCTAACATTCATTAATCACCCAATTAACATCAAAAACATAAAATTAACTCTTCAATCACCAAAAATAAAATTTCAAATAAATTCTCAAATTATCCAAAATAATTATTCTAAAAATAATTATCCAAAAATACGGGTATTACAAGTATGGTGTGGTAGTGGCTTGGATGAGTACGGTAATGTGGTGAAGAGCTGAATTGACTTGTGTAGCCTGGATCAAGTATGTGAGTGGCAAAAAATGCGGAGTCATGAAAGAAACTCTTGGTGGCACTATGGTGATGATCAGGCTCAAGCACCCAGGCCCAATGACGGTGAAGCGTTATGCTGAATGGTAATGCTCTTGTCTAGTATGAGTCGGGCTAGCTCAAAAGGGGTGAAGTCATGGAAAGAACTTTTGGGTTAAAATTCCACAAAGCACTGGAAGAGGCCCAAAAAAATTCTATAATACTAAAAGATGTTTTCCACTGCAATGGGAAGAAGCTTAAGTCTGATGTGGTAGAGATTCACACTTGAGAGGTAAATTAATTGTAGAGTTGAAGTGCATTTTCTTGATGGTTTTTGAAGCCAAATTGATTGTTGATTGAGTCATCATGGAAAATGGACGGGCTTGGAGATGTTTGGGAATGTTTTGGAGCAAGTCTGGAGTGATACAGACTAAGCCAGACCGTATTTTAGATTATCCAAGCCGTGACATACATTAAAAGAAAAAGAAAGTGTGCTTTGGTGAAACACATCCTTGGACACGGCTATGCCCAAGGCCGTGTCATATGGCATCTTTGGTTTTAAGACAGTCATGTTTCCTTTGGCAGTGTTTCGACATGTGCAGGGTGTGCCATGCTCTCTAAAGGCTGTTTCTTCATTATTTGGGGGTCTTCAAGGGTTATTTTGATTTCCTAAGTCTATTTTGACTTGAATATCAGTGTAATCATATAAATAATGGCTTGTAAAACCCTAGAACTATTTTTGGCCTAATTTTTTCAAAGAGAATAAAGAATTGCTAGCTTTCTGCCCGTGGTAGTAGATCAAATTGATCGAACCACGTTAAATCATTATTTATTTGCTCTTTCTCTTCTCTATTCCACAATTTTTGTTGCCTTAATTTCTCAACAAATGGCATAAGAGCCAAGTAGCTCATTCAGAAATTCTTGCGTTGAGATTTGCTGAGAGAAAATGTCTTCACACAAACTTGAAATTACGAAATTCAATGGTTTGAATGATTTCACTCTGTGGAAGATGAATATGAAGGTGCTTTTGGTTTAGCAGAAGTGTGAAGAGGCTATAGAAGGAGAAGCAAAATTGCCTACAGACCTGAAAGCAGCGTAGAATGCAGAGTTGGTGAAGAGGGCAAATAGCACAATTCGTTGTGTTTGGTTTATGAAGGTTTACAAGAGCTAGTTGTAGAAGGGTTATGGAAGAAACTCAAGGGCAAGTATCAAAAGAAGTCACCAACAAACAAACTTTATCAGAAACAGAGACTACATTCTTTGAAGATGTTAGAAAATATATAGGTAAAAGACCACCTTGACAATTTTAACAAAAATTGTACTTGATCTGAAAGGTATTGGTGTTAAGATTGAAAATGAGATCAGACCATCTTCTGTTTACCTAATTTTTATGAGAATTTTGTAGATAATTTGATGTATGGTAGAGATAGTCTTGCTGTGAATGATGTGAAGATGTTATATAGTCTAAGGAATTGAAGAGAATAGTTTCTAGTTCTTGTGGAGACAATATCGAATCGGGGTTGATAATAAGAAAAGGTAGAAGCATGGAATGGAATGGTGGGGGACAAAGTATGTCTCATAATAAATCTAAGACTGCATTGAAGTGCTTTCATTGCAAGGGAAAATGGTCACTTTAGAAAGAACTATCTATAAAGAAAGAAGGAAAATGGACAGGGGTCAAATGGGAATGCGCAGGTTATAGTAGCTCAGAATAATTCTGAAAAGCATGATAATTCTGATGAAAGGGGAAGGAGTTGACGTTCTAACTGTTAGTACAAAGGGTTTTGCAAAAACTTAGATCCTAGATACTGGTGCTTCTTAACATATGCCTTTTTCACAAGAGTTATTTATTACCTTCAAGGAGTGGAATGGCAATGTAAAGTTGGGTGGCAATGGGGATTTGAGTGTCAAGAGCAGTGGTTCTATGCATATCAAGATGTTTGAGAGAATGGTTAGGATGTTAGATGCCTGGTGCCTCCTTGGTCTGTGAAAGAATTTGATCTCTGTGGGTACACTAGATAAGAGTGAGTACACCTTTTTTGGGAGTGGTGGAGATCTTAGGATGTTTATTGGAGCTCTTGTGGTAATCAAAAGGAAGTTGCAGCATGGGATTTATACATTGATGGGTACTTCAGTGTTGGGGAAGGCGGTGATCTCTAGTTCACGGGAGGTCGATTCTATAAAGAAGAGTGATAATAGTATAGAATTATGGCATTGAAAATTGGGGCATATGAGTGAGAAGGGACTATCCATATTGAGTAGGAAAGGACTCTTAGATGGCATAGAGACTGGGAATTAAAATTTTGTGAGACTTGTGTTATTGGTAAACAATACATGGTGAAGTTCAGTACGGGTAATTACACCACTAAGGAGTTTTTGAGTACATTCACTCTAATTTATGGGATCGAGCTTTGGTGAAATCTTATGGTAGATGCAAATATTTTGTGACTTTTATTGATGACTTCTCTAGAAAGGTGTGGGTGTATTTCTGAAATCTAAGGATGAGGTATTTGGGAGGTTCAAGAGGTGGAAGACTATGGTAGAAAAACAGACTGGCAAAGTAGTCAAGACACTCAGAATAGATAATGGGTTAGAATTCTATAACACATAATTTGATGAGTTTTGCAAAAAAGAGGGTGTAGCAAGGCACCACACTGTATGACATACACCACAGCAGGATATAGTTGCAGAATGCATGATCCATATGCTTGTTCAACGTGCTAGATGTAAGATGATAGTGTTAGTTTTGTGCCATAGTCCAATCATTTATGTACATTGTCATTTGATTTATTATTTAATAAAGAGGCATTTCATTTCATATCTATGAAATATATGTTTTATAAAAATAAAACCTTTCATGAATAGTTTATTCTTTCTTATGTTGTCAAGTGTGAATTGATAGTAAAACTATAAGGTAAAAGGAATACTATTCTAAATGTCCCTAATCAGCTGTTATCATGAGAATGATAATGAATTAAGGTTTGTATGTTACTAAGTGGATAATCACGTTTTACTAATTATGGATATGAGATATCACTTAGAACATAGATACATATTAGGGAACATGTATTGGTATGGCCCGCTATGGAAGCATTTCATGGATTGATGCCACAAGTAGCTTTCATGCAGTGGTGATATTTGAGTCCTCTGACCGAAACTCAATATCGACTCCTACCTGATGAATCAAATGTTTTGAATTAGTCAAACGTTATCCGTAATAGGGTAACAATAAAAGCTATGATTGGATATGTCATGAATCTTGTAGAGGAGTGATATTGAGAGTGACAAATTTGTTCATCTTATAAAGAATGATATCTCTAGGCCACTTGATGAATATGACTGATGGAATGTATGCATACTCAATTGAATTGATAAAGGATTATCAATGTCATTTGTTATATCGATCTATTTGGGATCAAGAAATACATTAAGCAATATAAGGTTGACATGTGACAATGCCTTATGCTTAATATAGATATCGTGAGACAAAATGACTAAATATCAAACTGTGAAAGGTTAACTCGTATCACCAACTCCACTTGATTTTGGGTTCCCATAATGTATTACTAGATACCGCTTATGGACAATGGGCCTAAGTTTTGGGATAAGGCCCATTGCAAATTTCGAGTGGGCCTATTGGGTCACATAGTAGAACAAATTGAATTGGCTTGGAAATATTCTCTCTTATGGTGATTGAATTATTAAGATGATTAATTTGATTAATCAATAATAATTCAGGATTTTATGATTCATATCTTAAATATGATATAAGATATTATCCATTAATGTAATGGGCTTTTAATATAAATTACTTATTATTAAGTTAAACATGTTTTGGGTATATTATTATGTGTGACATAAGTTTGGCCCATGCATATTAATAATAGAATGATTTATATAATGATAATGTATCATGTAATTAAAATCCCAATAACAATAATAAAACCATGTGGAAATTCGGCACACACCTCCTATTTTTTAAGAGTCTCTATTCTTATATGACAAGGAGAAATTTGGCACACACAATGCCTAATTAGGAGTGCATTGCTAATTAGGAGTCCATCACTAATTAGGAATTTTATTCTTGTGTGACGAGGAAAATGAAACCCTAATGCATATGTGACTAATTCAACACACTCCTATTTTTTAGGAGCCCTAATTAGTGCACATAATTAATTAGAAAGTACTTATTCTTATGGGACAAGAAAGGCTAACCCTAGTGCACCTATTTAGGGTTTCCTATGTGCCTATGAATAGGAGCACACTCTTGTCATATTTCTCATGGCAATGCCGAATTTGTGAGTGTCACATACAAAGAGAGAAAATTATTGTGTGAGAATTAGAATAGAGATTCTAAAGTACAAGTACATTCCACCAATCTAAAGTGAGTTCATTTGTGTGGATACTGATAGGTGTCGAAACCAGCAAATTAAATTCCTACTTTGAGCCTAAAATAAATAATAATTGAAGACAATGGCAAGTAGGATCGAATCCATGGATACTGGTAAAAATTCTATCCAATTGCAGAAAAGAACAATTAAAATGAAAGATGAGGTTTTGATTTTAAAGAAAGCAAACAACGCAATTAAATCAAAACAGGAATGCAAAATTTATGAAGGAAGAAATCAATATCACGAAAGTCTAGCCAAGGTACATCTTCGTGTCACTTTATTATTCTATCACAGGTAACGAAAGATAAATCAGTATTGCTCATACAGGAAGGTTATAGCTACATGTGACACACTCAGTAACCAATCTTTACTTACTGTTTCGGTAGTTCTGGGATGCCCTGCAAACTACTTCTTTAACCATTAAACAATTCCCGAGACACCTTGCAGAATTCAATTTATCGGTTGCATTAAGAATTATAAAGACTTTACCCAAGCTAACAAACTTGGAAGCCGCAGTTCATTCAAGCAATATTATTCTATTTCGCTAATGACAGTCGAAGCCTGTTATCACAACAATAGCATTAACTCGCCACCTATGCTAAACACGCAATCACGGATCTATAAATTTAACTAGCAGTTATTATTCTATCGACTAATTCAATGTGGCCAACATCAATTAAATCAAAAAAATAATAGATCATTCAAGCTCAAAAACATAATAAATGCATAAACAATAAAGAATAATTAAAATAGAACCTCACAATTAATTAAAGATTGACTTTGATTGTACGTCGACTAGAAAAGAAATTAGTTGCTCATAATGCAAATAAGAACACAAGAACAATAATCTACTGTTCTACAGTCCAAGTTGTAGTAAAAGTGAAGAACAGAGCAAATAAATCTGATATCTAGGTATTTATATGTAATACCTAGCTTGTAACCTAATTAAAAATTGTTTGCTTGCTCCAAAAATACCCTTCTAAATGACCTAGCCCTATGAAATCTCGGTCTCCATCAGTTTAGGCAATGTTTCCCGTCATTTTTGCTGCCAAAATAGGATTTTCAAGCGGATGAACGTGCATTTCAGCAATAGACTCGCGTTTCAGGAAAGTACCCATTACGTCAAGGCCTTGCTGTAAGCATTCTGAACCCAGTTTTGCACAAAACAGCTCTAAATCCCCTCATTTTGTACCAAATCAGTCCTTGAAGCAATTTAAACATAAAACTAACATAAAAACACAGAAATACAAACACAATGCATGCAAAGCAACATTAAAATGCTAATGAAAATATGCATGAAATGCACACCAAAAGATACCTTAAGACACGTTCGGGCAAATGCAACGTGAGGAAAGTAGATTCGACCTTAAATACAAAAAGCAACACCAACACTCCATTCGATCGAACATTTGAGCTTTGGATCTAAGGTAGAACCACTAACCCTAATCGTGTATGTTGATGCGAATGGATCTTTGGTGAAATTCTAGGTTAATTTTTTTGTTATTTCTGTTGCGTTATATTCTTATCAATGTCATAAAATTAGTTATGAATTCCGACAGATAGACGCTGGGTTGTCAAAGCAATTCTGGGCTGAAGCAGTTAACATTGCATGTTTCTTGGTGAATATATCACTATCGACTGTAATTGATTTTAAGGCTCCTTAAGAAGTATGGTCTGGTGAACGTTCTAATTATTGCGGCTTGAGAATATTTGGATGTCCTACTAATGCTCATGTTAGTGATGGAAAATTGGAGCCTAGGGCAGTTAAGTGCATATTTCTAGGATATGCTACTGGGGGTGAAAGGTTATACACTGTGGGGTACTGAAAGGAACTTGAAATTTATTATTATTAGATATGTAACCTTTGATGAATTTGCTATGTTTGGTAAGAGGAAGGAGTTAGGAGATCTTGCAAAAAGTAGTAATTTTCATTTGGGTACAAACTAGAAGGTAGAAGTGAAGGTTGATACTCCAAAAAAAGTTCAGCCTAAAATCAACCAGAATGATTCACAGTGTATAGTAGCTAGTAGACTGAGAAGCAACAAGTGAAGGCCTACGAGGTATTTGGATTTTGTTACTACTGAAATTACTGGGCTTGTTGCTTATGCCTTAACAGTGGCTGAAGAGATTGAGAATAAGGAACCAAAGTCGTATAAGGAGGCAATTGGAAGTAAGGATAAAGGTAAGTGGCTAAACTCAATAGAAGAAGAGATCTCAACACTGCGGAAAAATCATACATGGGTGCTTGTGCCTTTGTCTGATGGAGTAAAGCCTGTTGATTGTAAATGGCTTTTTAGAATAAAAGAGGGAATTTCTGAAGAGGCACCTAAATTCAAGTCAAGGTTTGTTGCGAAGGGTTTTTCACAAAAAGGAGGGTAGGTTGACTACAATGAAGTGTTCTCACTAGTTGCGAAGCATAAAACCATTCGAGTGCTCCTAGCCATGGTAAGTGTTAACTTGGAGCTTAAGCAAATTGATGTTAAACTTGTTATTTTATATGGTAATTTAGAAAAGCAGATATATATGAAACAACATGAAGGACTTGTTGATTTTGAAAGTCTTGATCATGTGTGCTTGTTGAAGAAGTCTTTATATGGCTTGAAGTAGTCTCCTAGGCAGTGATATAAGAGGTGTGATGCATTTATGGTCTCTCATGAGTTTATGCGGAATTAGTATAATAATTGTGTTTACTTCAAGTTATTGCCTTATGGTTCATTTATATATTTGTTGCTGTACGTTGATGACATGTTGATTGTAGTTAAGAATCAAGCTAAAATTAACAAAATGAAATAGTTGTTGAGCAATGAGTTTGAGATAAAAGATTTGGGTGTCGTAAAGAAGATTTTGGGTATGGAGATTAGGAGAGATTAAAATGTAGGCTTCTTGTATGTATCTTAGCAGAAATACATCAAGAAGGCATTGCAGACTTTCCATATGGAGCACGCAAAACCGGTGGTAATCTATTGGCTCCACAATTTAAATTTGATAAAAATACATTGTCTAGGAATGTTGAGGAGGTTGAGTATATGAAGAATGTGCCTTACTCTAGTGTTGTTGGTAACTTGATGTATGCTATATGCGTATGAGACCTGATCTTGTTTATGTTGTTAGTGTCATAAGTAGATTTATAAATAATCCTGGTAAAGCTCACTGGCAAGCTGTTAAGTGGATTATGCGATATTTGAGATGTTCAAGTTGTATGTGCTTGGTGTATGGGTAAGGTGATATGTCTAGTGGATTGGTTGGTTACACTGATTTTGATCATGGTCAAGATCTTATGAAGCGAAGGTCATTGACTTGTTACATCTACACTCTCTTTGGTTGTGTTATTAGTTGGAGAGCTTTTTCAATAACTGAAGTAGAGTACATACCGTTGACTGAAGGAGTGAAAGAAGGCATGTAGTTGAATGGTCTTATTGGTAGCTTGGGGTTGAATTTGTCGATGCCTATTATCTATTGAGGTAGTCAAATTGCTTTGTGTTTGGCAAAGAATATGGTTTATCATTAAAGGACTAAGCATATTGACGTTTGATTGAACTTTATTCAAGATGTGATCGGAGAAAAGTTGTTTACCATTGACAAGGTGGCCACAGAATGCAATCTTACAGATATGTTGACTAAACCGGTTAATGTTCGTAGAGTTAGAGCTTGAGGGCCTTCGGGGCATGGAAGAGTAGTGATTCTTTATTAGAGTTTAAGAAAAGGAAGAAAATTCACTTCAAGGTGCATAATTCTTGAGTTGAAGTGTATTTTCTTGATGGTTTTTGAAGTCAAATTGATTGTTGATTGAGTCATTATGGAAAGGGACGAGTTTGGAGACTTTGAGATGTTTTGGAGCAAGTCTGAAGTGACACAGACTGAGCTAGGCCGTGTTTTGGAGGAGTCGGGCCATGGCATACATTGGGAGAGAGAGAAAGTGTGTTTTGGTGAAACACGGCCTTGGACACAGTTGTGTCCAAGGCTGTGTCATATGGAAGCTTTGGTTTTAAGACACGGTCATGCTTACTTTAGCCGTGTTTTGACATGTGCAGGCCGTGTCATGCTCTGTAGAGGTCGTATCTTCATTATTTCGGGTCTTCAATGGTTTATTTTGGTTTCCTAAGTCTATTTTGACTAAAATATCAATGTAATCATATAAATAGTGGCTTGTAAAACCCTAGAACTTTCTTTGACCGAATTTTTTCAAAGAGAATAAAGAATTGCTAGCTATCTGCCCCGTGGACGTAGATGACATTGATCGACCCATGTTAAATCCTTGTGCCTTTGCTCTTTCTCTTCTCTATTCGGTGATTTTTGTTGCCTTAATTTCCTAACACCAACCCTCTCAATAATTTTATTGATTTAATTGTTCTTGTCCTTGTTCTTACACTACAAGAAAAAGACATTTTTGTGACGAAATAAAAACTGAAAATTTGTTATAATACTGCTCTTGCGACCAACATTTCGTCACAAATGGTCGTCGCAAAAAACGCAGCAGCAAAAGTTTTCTTTGTGTCGAATTGGTCACAAAAATTGTGACTGGTCAAATTCTTGTTGTAAAATTTGGGAAAAGGTCAATCGACAGTTTTGCGACCTATCGGTCATAAAAGCTGCGACCGATCCGTTGCAAAAGCTGCGACCGATCCGTTGCAAAAGCTTCGACCGATCTATCACAAAAGCTGCAACCGATCCGTCATAACAGCTATGACCGATCCGTCACAACAGTTGCGATCAATCCATTACAAAATTTGAGACCGGTTGGTAAAAAAATGTTGCGACGGATTGGTCACATTCTGTCCCAAAAATTAGGACGGATTGGTTGTAAAACTTGCAACGAATTCGTCACAAAATAATATTCAATTTTTTGGTTTTATTATTTGAAATATTACCAAAAATTTTAAAAAACGTCAAAATTAAATGAAATATTTTTTGGTTTTAATTTAATTAGAAAATATGTATTTCAT
>CAODLS010623001.1:0-10000 GCA_948243855.1 Flueggea neowawraea
CTCTGTTCAGGCATGACAATGTCCTGCAGAACCTGGTACTCTGCTCCCTAATTTCTGAGACTTGATCTTTCAGCTGCTTCAGTGATTTTTCACAATCACACAACTTCTCATCCATTACAATGAAAGTTTCTCCAACATTTGCATATGGAGATATTGTATCTCTAACCTTACTAATATCTACTTCTAAATTTGTTATTAACTTATCCACATCTGTCACCTCAGAATTTAAAACACCTGACAAGAGATCAAATTCAAGAGCCTTCTCGGCTGAATAATCTGATGTGTCTCCTTTTGATGAAGCAAAGGATTCGAAATCACCCTCCTTTGTCGCCATATGCATCATAAGCAGATTTAGATTAATTAATTTCTCTAAAGCACAAGCAAGATCTAATTCCACTCTTGTTAAAACTTTGCCTGCAGTTTCTAACTCTCCAACCGTCTCTCCATTGGTAGATACCTCTACAACTAAGTCAAATTTACTTGACTCAACCTCTGGATCACTAGTTCTGATATCATTGACAGAAACAGAAGCATCATGAGCGACAGGAGTACCCATAGTCACCTGTTCAGCCTACAAAAGGTAACATTGCAAAAGAAAAAAAAAGGAAAAGAAATTAGAGAGGCTATTGAATAAACAGAAATGACAAACAAGTGTTATTACGATATAGTATTACATTTATCTCTAATACAGTTTATATTACAAGAGTATATATTGAAGCAATTCTACAACAATATGAATGATCCAGAGTTAGCCATAGAAAATTCAAAACGACCTACAATGGACAATAATACCTTGTGATTCTGTATCATCAATTATCATGGTTTATGTAATGTTTAATTTTAAGGCTTCAAAAAGCCAAACATGAAAGTTGCGAGTAAAGCCACATTGACAGGAAACCATTTGGATACCACTATCAGGGCAGCAACTAGTGATGAACCATCTAGTAAGCTCGATTTGCTTGGTCTCAAAACACCAATAAATACAAACTCGCAAACAACTCATCAAGCCTTTAGGCAATCGGAGGAACGCTCAGCGCAAGCTTAGAGCTTTACACACCAGAATGAAAAAAATATATAACTCTGTATGTAATGTAATCCAGAATGTTTTGAATCAACCAGAACAACACAATCAACATGAACACAAATTCTTCATCTAATGCATAAAAATAAACCAATTTTCATTGAACTAATTATAACCCTTTTTAATCATAAAACTCGGGCAGTCACATCATTCATGATTAAAGATTGTATTTTTTCCATTGCTCATAATGCTTATACATGATCTTCAATAAATAGTAACAACCCAACGCAACCCACCTGTCCAAAAACTAAAACACACCCTATATTCTCCCACCCTATATTCTCCTTAGTTTAGAACAGAAACAAACAAGTTATAGAGATATTCTGTCGGTTTCTGGGAAAAACAGAGAAGAAAGCAAGTTTGAAGAACAAAAGAAAAGAAAAGAAAAGAAAAGAATTTAATGAGAACGTACCCTTTTGAGAAAAACATGTCGTGATGAGAGCAAAAACGAATTAATTCTGAGGAGATGAAATCAAAAGTTGATTAGTTTTGGTGTATCCAATCCAAGAACGAAAGTGGAGTTGGAATAGTTTAGGTTAAAAAACGAGGTAAAAGGAAAGCTGAAGTAAGAAAGTTAAAAAAGAAAGAAAGAGGAGGTCTTGTCCAGAAAAAGGCAGTGAATCAATGCCGCATGTTAACGTGTATATTGGGATGTGTGACACGTTTCTCCAACTGACATGCCAATTTTTTTTACAGAAAAAGGCTGTGAGGATGTAATATATTTTTGTTGAACGTCACCATAAAAATATTATTTTTCATCACAAAATATTTTTAGAGTCATAATTGATATCAATAGTGGATTTAGATCCGTATATAGTATGTTCACCACAACACTTCATCGAGGACTAACAGCCCAAGGCCTGAACATCAAAACTCTAATGCGTGACACAGATATGAGGACAATCGGAGCTATCCACGATTACGTCGCTCCCACTGAATTTTAAACCCGCTCTTTGTGAACCTGGGACAACGGCCCTTGCCACTGGGCTACCCCTCAAGGAGTAACATGTCATTTCTTTTTACCTCTTAGAATTTGTTTAAATTGCATAATTGAAATTATAATTTTAAAAATTAAAATTAAAATTCAATCAGAATTCTAATATTTATATAATATTTTAAAAAAATTATATTATCGGTCACTTTTTCTCTTTCACATTTCACATTTGCTACATAAAATAATCTAATTTCTATAACACAACAATTTTATTTTTAATTTCCACGATAACATAATATTAATATATTTTTTTAGTTTCTTTGTCCTCACTCCCTCTCTCTCTCTCGTTCCTTTCTCTTTCTGCCTCTCTCTCTCCCTTCTACAACCTTTCTTCCCTTCCTCTCTGCTTTTTGCTCCTCTGCCTCCCTTTCTACCTCTTTGCTCCTTCACCGCCTTCTTCTCCTCTGTATGCTCTCCTTCTCGGCCTACCTCTCATCCATCACCTCCTTTCTTCCTTCTCTCTCCTCCCTTCTACTTTCCTTTGTTTTTCTCACTTTCTTTTCTCTCTCTTTTATCCTCAGTCTACCTCATCCTCCTCGATTGTCTTCCTCGTGAACGATGTGACCTTAGTTGACCCGAAAAGAAAGCACAACGCGACAGGAATGATGAAAGATCTGGAGAGGGGGTCGATGGTTGGCTACGATCTAGAGAGATAGGTATTGAGGCATGACGATAATGAGACTGGGACAGAGGCACACAGAGAGTGTCACCAGGATGGAGAGATGCAACGGGAGTGAGAACGACAGTAGAAGATGGGAGAGAGGGGGAAGAAGTAGGAGATAGAAAGAGAGAGAATTGGGAGAGAGAGAGAGAGAGAGGAAGACAAAGGGGGATAAAGGGAGACAGAGAAAAAAGACTTAGAATTAGCAATTCTTAGGGAGATAACTAAGAATTAGAGCATGCCTAATTATAATTTCAATGAATTGGCATGGAATTGGAATAGCAAATTATGTTGATTTGTCAAACAACAGAAATGAAATTGGTTGGACCCAATTTCACAATTCTTAACCCAATTCCTAAATATCCAAATGGGCCTTAGGTATGTTTAGATTGTAGAATTGAAATTAGTGTTAAAATTGTAATTCTAATAATTGGAATTGAAATAGAATCAAAATTCTTATATTTGAATAATATTTTATACAGAAATGAAATTTAGTCAAAATTAGAATTATAATATTTGAATAATATTACAGAATTGAAATGGAATCAATTAATTATTTAAATGATTATTTAAATAATCATTTAATATTTAATTATTTAATATGAATTTAAAAATATTCTCTATTTTTATAAAAGAGAAATTATATACTAATTATAAAAAATGAAAAATCATATATAAAAACTACATATATTATCAAATTCATTACTTTTTGATTTGCAATATTATTGATGCCTTTTTAATTTCTAACATAACACTCATTACAGGATCTACAGCTTTCAGTTTTAAAAAAACAATTACAACACCTACAAGCCAATTTTTTTTTTTTTAAATCACTACGAGCCAAAATTGAAAATTGAAAACTGCAGTGGAAGATTGAACTACTGTAGATATTATTCTATGTACGTGTGATATATTGTCTTTTCTTTCTCATCAAAATTTATATGAATATCTACATTACTAGTAACAACACAATATTATTATGTCTATTTTCTCTTCACAGTAATTGCTTTTCTTCAAGGAAGGTATATATGTTTCACGGTGCTGGTCTCAAATAGAGAGGTATGAAGTTTTCTGAGTAGGTTCTGAATCCCAAACTGAGAAGGCACTAGAACATCTCATCCATTTCTTGGTCATTCCAGGGAAATGCCTATCAATGACATCTTTCAATGTCTCGGTCTTGTTAACCCATTCCAAGCCTTTCTCTGTGTAGGATTTTGAGTTGAAATTGGTTGCGAAAAAGCGATCAGCTTCCAGCCTCCTGAAATTTGGTTTCGAATTAGTGAATCAATCCCAGTAGGAAAGATTCATCCGATTTTGGATTCTGAAATGGAACATAGCATTATACTTGGATGCAATGAGAAAGAAAATGAAGAAAGCAGTCAAATGATTTTTTGTTAATTCGATCAGCTAATTTTTGTTAATCCACCAAAAAGAAAAACAAAGGACAGTCAATGACTTCATGGCGTCAAATTGCTCCATAATTATAAAATGAAAAAACTGGTACAAACCCATTTACTGCTTTAGATATTATAATTGCTCCTTTATCAATTTGAGAGCTCAAATTATAAGAAAATTACAGAAACTTTACCAACCACCAAAGAAAAAGAAAGAAAACAGTAAAACAGAGTAGCGTATGTTTTAGATTACCTGAAAAACTGAGAATCTTTTATGGTATGTTTGGCTGCTGAGAAAAAAATGATGCGATTTGCTTAGAATATAAAATGAAAATGAAAAGTGACTGCAAAGCCAAAAGCGATTCTTTGGAGGCGAGCAAAAATTATGAAGGTTTTGGCGCAAACAACAAGAAGATTTTTGTGTTTGACATTACCAATTCAACATTAGCAACAAACCCAAAAAAACAATTCAAACCCAAAAAATCACTCTCATCAGTTCAATTTTTGCAGACAAAACCACAAGAAATGTGCAATACTTCAAACCCAGAAACGAAAAACAACTAAAGACAAAATGGATCTATCGAGAGAGAGAGAGAGGGAGAGAGGTGGAATCTTTGAGAGAGGGTCGTGACTGCTTCTGTTGAAGAAGCTGTCGACTTGAAGGGGGAGTGTCGTTCGTGTGTTTTGAGAGTGGAATTTGCAATTTTCTGCGCGTCGAGTTAAAATTTGGGTTAACTGTGTTTCTCATTTTGTAGAATTATTATCAGAATTGAATAATTGAAATTGATTGGCCCAATTTCACAATTCTCCAATTTCAACCATAATTCTTTGACTGTCAAACGGGCCCTTATTGTCTCTTGACTCTGTATCTCCCTCTCCCTCCCTCTATTAATTTCTTCACTTTCTCTTCTGTAGCATATCAACACAACCATTGTCATCATCAATTGATGCAGCCCCTCCTCTCCTCTGCATCCTTTTTGGTGACTGAAAAAAGAATAATAGTTGAAATTAAAAAAAAAAAAAAAAAGAAGAGAGCTGGGAAAGTCCACATCACACCATGATTGGAAAAAGAAACTGATGTATTGGTTCAATTTTCATTATTTTTGTGTATATTTTTCTTTTTCGTTTTTGTCGTTTCAGGTGAATGTTCTTTTTTTGGGTCTTGACGGTACATATGAAAGAATTATGAGGAGGGGATGGCATAGCTCAACTTGGACGCAATTTTTCTTTTTCTTCGGCCTTTTTGTAACTTCTACTACAAAAATGCTGAAGAAAAGCAAAAACGATATGCAATTTTCAAATGGAACATATATCAGTATTTGACAATGGTGTGCACTGCATATTCAAAGTAGATGGATTTATTTTGCCTAAAAAATGTCGAAATGGTCCCATAGAGATGGTTGGAGCTAAAAAGTATTCTAATTGAAAATACCCGGGAGGTTTTTGAGTTGCTCTTCTTCTTCCTTCCTTCCTTCCTTTTTTTTTGGGACAGTTTGAGATTCTTTGATTATAGCTAATAAAATCCAGATACATTTTCTGATTATTTTTACTCTGACATCAAGTTGAAATGAAGTTCAAAACAAGAGGCAGAGATGAAATGAATTATTGGTATTTTTGTCATTAGAATCAATTTTTCCTTATGCCTTGTCAACTTATTGACAGTGACATAGTTGGAACTGATACAAGCATAGGGGAAAACACAAATATACTAGAAAATAAATATTTATTTTGTAAAATTGTCAAGTGTATGAAACTATTTTTGAAAATACTAATAAGAAGAAATTAGAATTTGAAATTTTATTAAATTTCAGGCATACAAAGTGAATAACATGTGTACATATAGTGGATAAAAATATCCACTATAATATATTTTATTTTCAGGATTAATTTTATTGATAATTATTCCATGGATTTATTTTGATAAAGTTTTTTAATAAATTTTTGATAATTTTTGGTAATTTTTTCTAATAATTTGGAAAATAATAAAAAATATTTTTATTTATGTTAAAAAAATATTTTTTTGTGTTTTAAATATTAATTAGGTGATTAATGAATTTTTTAAGTGATTAAAGTTGATTAATTAGGTGGAAATTGATTAAAAATCAAAAATAAAATCGGATTATAATGAGGGATGAAAGACTAGTCGTTTTCTTATTTTTAGCGAGCTACATGTCGTCTGGCTCACCTAGACCTGCCGTCCGTTTCTTTGTCTGTCGTTGGTGTGATTGTTGGCAGCTTGTATATACGAACGACGAGTCGTTTCCTTCGATTGGAGCCTGTCGTCTGTCACCTCCGTGCGTCATCTATGGCACACCTGCGCTGGCAAACAGAAAACGACGCCGTTTTGCTTATGACTCTCCAGTCATTTCCACTGCCCAGCACTGTCCAAGCTGTTTTTCTTCAGCCTTTAAGCCACGATTCCACCGCCCATTTCTGTCATTTTTCTTCTCTTTATTCTTCGTTTCATCTCTTCTGAATGCACTCTTCAGTCCTCTCCTTAGTTTTCCTTGCCTCCCGTCTAATTTCTTCTTCAAAACAAGGTAAGAACTTGGCATCTCAATTTGCTTTTTTTTTCATTTTCTGTTTGCTCCAGATTTTTTTGTAATGATTGAACTTTGGTTTGGCTTGATTTCTGGGCAAGTTTTAGAGTTTTTCAATTAGTTTTTGATGGATTAAGGAGGGAAGAACATGTGTGTGGTGGAAATGGTGATTTGAAGGGTTATGGTGCAAAAAGGTTATTCATCCGAAATTGTTGGGGCTGTTTTGGTGAGCTTGATGTTTCTGGAATTGGTTGAGGATGACTTCATAAAGTTTCTGGGTTTGTGAAGTTCTTGAATGATTTTGATGATGATTGAGTGTTTAATATGATGAATAAATATTGATGGAGTTTAATCATGTTAATTTTTATGCAAAGTTTGGTGTTCAAATGTGATCAAGTTCGTTTTCGATCTTGATTCGTTGGTTGGACCATTCATTTGGTGTTTTGGGTGATGAATGTTGATGGATTTAGTTTAATTAATGACCCTTTGATCTTGTTGGATGTTGGTTTGATCGAATGAAGTGTTTCCGGGCAAGAAAATTCATGTTTTCAAAGTACACGGTCAAGGACACGGTTTGAGCTTTTGACTGTGTCTTTTAGCCCTTTGACCGTGTCTTATTTTTCTCGACACAAGGCCACGTGATTTTGCCCGTGTCTTGGAGGTCATTCCCGTGTCTTATCATTTTTGCCCGTGTCTTACCCAAAATGCCGCCGTTTTTGCGTTTCTTACCCTTATAAACCCTAATCCGACCCTCTTCCTTCCTCATTCGTTCTCTCAGCTGTTTCTTCTCTCAAAACTACCCAAATTTCTTCCATTTTGATCCTCCAACACCTCTCCATCCTTCCTTGAGGTAAGATTATGATTCTCTCTTTGTTTTTCTTCCATTTTCATGCATTTGTTTTTGTTGGAGGCTTGTTGAACGAAATGGGTTTGTTTGAAGTAGGGATTCGGATTTGAACTTGTTTAGGGTGAATATAGCTTGGATTTTTGTTGTTTGTTGATGTATCTAGCATGGGGGAGGCCGAATTTGTGGTTGGTTTGGTGTTTTGGAAGAGAATGGATGTGGGTTTGATGTTGAGTTGGGTAATTTCGGGTTTTTGGAAGAAAGTGTGGATTTTTGTGTTGTTTGGTATTAATAAATGATTGGGTTATGATCTGGAGAGTGTTAGGAATTGAATGGTGTTGAATCAAGTTTTTGATTAACATAAAAACTCCTAAATTTTGATAATTTAACAAAACAATTAAAACAGTTAAGCTAAACAGGTTCCTCAACTCTCTAAGCACATTAAAGAATGGGCCACATACTTTAAACCAAGACATATGCACGTTGATCAGAGATAGAGGTGCATCGATAAGTCAGAGATGGAGGCTATGAGCACAAGAGCTCATGCAATGAGCGTAGAACATGTGTTATGCGCTTAGAAGCCAAATGCAATGCACGTGGATGTTGTGATTTAGTCAAGAAGAAAAACCCAATAATCTACTATGCACGTAGCAAGCAGTGCAGTGCACATAGACGTGGTACAATCAGAAAACAGAATGGATTGTCATATTGAGATTTCAAATGGTATGTTTGGAAATGGTTGAAATAGGGTGGAACGAAATTAGGGACTATTTGTGTAATTTGCCACTTAGAGGACCACTTGTGTAATTTTGCATTTAGGGACCAATAATGGAATTTGGAGTATGTTTAGGGGTGAATTGAATATTTTGAAATATTTGAGGACTATCTGATAATTTTGAAACACTTTGGGGACTTATATGTAATTTACCAAGTCTCGAGGACTAAATCATAATTTTACGAGATGTTCGATTTTCGAGGTTTCAATGTTGGATCTTCAACCGAAATAGGTTTCTGGGAATTTGAGTCTGTATCTGCATTTCATGCATTCTGTATTGTCATAGTACCACAGTTTGACAATTGTCTTACATTAATTGTTTCAGCTTCGTATATTGGTTAGCGAGGTTAGATGATCACTAGTGGTACAAGATTGGGTCATTCAACTTGGATTACCAGGTGAGTGAAATGACATATTCAGACACATATGCTATGTTTCTTAAATCTATATTGTTTTTGCCGTATCAGGACCTTTGTATGTAATTTTGAATTTATAAAAGATCGGTAAAATCCTAAAAAATTGACTGATGTGAAAACCTTTGTTATGTAAATTGAATTTTATATGGAAATTTTGACGGTTTTGAAAATAAATATTGTGTTTTAATATTTATTTTAATTTCAGTAACAAGCATTTTGTTATGGATTTCAATGTATATTTTGAATGGAAATTATTTTTGGGATTTGAGAATGTCTTCGAGATAAATGATTTGTTCTGAAATAGAAATATTTTCTATGTTAAGTATTTTGTTCTGCATGTAAATAAGAGGATTTTCTATAACGTCCATTTTGTCTGAAAATAAGTGTATTTCGGTATAAATACTCTGTTCAGTACTTTGATTTTTTTTAATAAATGTTTGGACATGTTTTCGGTAAAATGTTCAATATTGGGAACCTTTTGTTATGGGGTCAAACGTAGCATTTTGTATACCAATACGAAGACTTAGCTATCAAGGTTGATGGTAGCATGTAGTTACCAGCGTAGGTGGTAACCCATGTGTAGCGCAACACACGTGACCATTCTCTAGTGGCAGGAGTCCACGCTTGATAATCTATAGTGACGATGGTCCACATATGAGTTATTCAGTGGTTATGGTTCACGTTTAAATCTTGTCTGAAAGGTTCTAGTTCCATATCTAATTGTTTTGTTATTTGAAATGTTGGTTGGATCCCAACTTCAGTGAGTCTGTGTTGTTGGTCATTTTCCCGAGGTGTATTGTTCTGTGAGCCTAGAGAGGCATATCTAGCTGAAGCACGGGGACTACAATGCTCGCGGATGTGTCGATATCAATATCTTCTTTGTTACAGCCTTCAGACCCTTAGGGTGGACGGAGAGCACTATTTAGAGCCCCTAAGGTTGTCAGCTATTATCCATTTTGAGTCGGATACTTTTTGGACTCTTAAGGTTGCTAAATTATTCTGATCTGATATAGCCAACACAGTTCTAATATAGTTCGGGCATATGATCAATGATCATCAGCTCTGCGTATTATTTTGAAATGATATTTGAAATGCATGATTTTTCATGACTCTGAAAAGGATTAAGTAATTCTCTTTGAAAACATTTGTTGAACATAATACGATAAATAATAAAATAATAATACTATCAAAATAAATATAAGTAATATGAATAAAACCATCAAACATTTTATAACAGATACTAAGCCATAACCCACTATTCGACATGGAGCAACTAACAAAATACATACTGAGCC
>CAODLS010623048.1:0-20258 GCA_948243855.1 Flueggea neowawraea
AAACGTGATATGGACTCCGCCATTAATCACGAGGTATTGTGGACCCACCACTAATGATGATGAGGATTTTGCCTCTATCAATATCCAATCATGTGTCTAGTTAGGACAACATGGCTACCGACACACCCCAATAGTTGGGCTATCTCTAAACATTAGTATACCAAAGGCTACGTGCCTCATAACATAAGTGTCCCCATATCGGAAAACCAAACCATACTATTATATAGTATAAAACCAAAGGCATGCAATACAACATCAAAATCAAAGAGGAGATATATAATACATATATATCAATTTGAAAACAGAGTGTTGATTATTAAATCACATAATCTATTTATTAACTTAGTCAATCATCAGATTAGTCCATTTTCATACATATGTCCAGCACATCAAAAATCAATAATAGAGATTTCAAGATACAACCTATGTGTTTAAACCTGTTATTCACTCACTTGGAGATCCAACCAGTATCACCAGTTAAATCCCACTAGTCGGTGATTGGTCTCGCTAGCAAGAACAAGAAACTGAACTGTCACAACAATGAAAATATCAAAATGTGGTATTGTAGCAATACCAAATGCATGATATGAAAATGCAAATGTAAACCCAAATTCTTCAAAATTACAAATCTGTTCGCAATAGAAAATATTTGCAAAAACATCCAAAATCATGTTTCGCTCGACACCCAATTAAACCGAACACCCACATTGGCTTTAATCGATCTCCTGAACACAAATCCAACCTCTAATTCAACAGATAAACTCAAAATCCTCCAGAATTTCTGCTTTGAAACTCGGATTCCTATGATCCATGAAAATAAATCATCAAATCTCCAAACCAAACTCAAATCTAAGTAGTTCTAACTCTTATCCATCAAGATACATCAGAAACAACTGTAGCTTTAATAAGAAATCCATCAAAATCCGAAATCCTAGCTCCCAAGAAACCCATTTCGTTCAAACAACAAAACCCTCAAAACTGAAGCTTAAACCTCATGCTTCTAACCTCAAACAACCATAATCTAATACTCATTAACTCATGTCTCAATAGAAAAGGAAGGATTTGAACCAAACTTGAAATTCAGGCAAACCCTTAGAATGCTCAAATACAAAGCAAAATAAGGAAATTGAGGGATTAATGGATGTTTCTTACCTGAAGAATCGATGTAAAAGCAAGAAGAAGCAAGGGAGAATGGAGAGAAATTGATCTGGAGTGTGTTTTGGTGGTTCATAGGAGTAAATGACAAATGTGGGCGGTTAGGGGTATTTATAGACTCAACTGTCAAAATGCTGCGTTGCACAAAATTTTTGCCCATACTACACTCATCTATGTGCGTCATACCCTTACTACGCGCGTAGAATAAGTACTACATGCGTAGTAGAGCATACAGTGCGCATAGACGACCCCAAACCCCGTTGTTCAAACCCAAATCATGCCCAGATGATGATCAACGAGCACAACAACGAGCATATAACGTCTTCTACGTGTGTAGAACGGGAATTACGTGCTCAGACGGCCAACCAGAATGCCTTTCAATGCAAAACCCTCTACTACGTGCGTAACAAGCCTACAGTGCGCGTAATAAACCTCCAGATAGTCATATGCCAGTATAATCTCTCTTCCAAAGCACTTTCCAATTTAGGATCACATTTCCATCGTACCCCGGATTATCCAAACACCCATACATCATTGGAAATCAAACAAAACACTGTCGGAATCCTATCAGAACAAACAAGATATTACATGCACAATTTTTTCATTTTCATACAACAAAAAGACACAACAGCAACAATCATATAATTGCAGAAACCATAACAAATGGAATAATCCCACCGCCACCTATCCCAACTTCAAACCTTATCATCACCACCTCTTCACTGCCAATTGAAACTGTTGCTGACACTTCCATTCCAAAAAATCTGTCGCTACAAGGCGGGGGAAGAGTGGAGATGGCAAGAGAAAGCGAGGACGGCCGAAGTGAAAAAAGAGATAGTTGAGGAGCGGAAGGACCGAGGAGAGAGAAGAGAGAAAGAGAAGTCAGAGAGCGGAGGAAAAAGAGAAAAGAGGTGGAGGAGGAGAGGAATGAACAGTTTAGTTAGAGATGAGGGAGGGAGAAAGGCATAAAAGGAGAGAGAAAGAGAGAGAGGAGAGAGAAACAGAAAAAATATTAGTATTGTTATATTTGGGAGAATTAAAAGGAAATGTTGTCTTTTAGTTAATATATTAAGCATGTGTGTTATACATAACTTAAGATTACAAAAAATAATATTGGGTGTAATTTCCTCTTTTATTTTATCTCTTATTGTTTTATGGTACATCTTATAGTCTGCAAAACATTTTATGAACTCAAATATGATGTGATTTAATAAAAAAATTATTTAATATTACATATATTAATTATTTAATTAATAATATATATTCTCAATCATAAATAATATTTTTAAAAACAATACTAATTTTTTTCTACTTATAAAAAATACCGTGCTTAATTTTTCATATTAACATAACATATTACATATTTAATATATTTTAATTCTTAAAAAATATATTAAATTGTATTTAAAAAAGTCCAATTCTTTACTTTTTATTATATAATTTATTTCAATTATCTACTACTCAATTTATAAAAATCAAATAATTTATTTTTTTTTTCTTAGAGAAAAGGAAATAGTTTGTTTCAACGCGGAATGCAAGTACTTCGATCGCTAATCGCAACCATCGTAAGTGCTGCAAAAAAAAAAGTGCGCTCCACATGTCACCGGCCTTCCTCGCCCCGACTATATAAATGTCTATGCGCTTACTCAGCACAACTTCCGCTGCTAACTACTTCCCTTTCTTTTCCAAACGCCTCCTTATAGCTATAACCAGCTCGCGCTTTCCCTCTTTTAACGTGAGATTCTCAACTTCCGCCATGTCTCGCCGTCCAAACTTCCAAGGCGGCCGCCGCGGCGCCAGTTCCAGTGCACCCGGGGGTGGAAGAGGAGGACGTGGCCGTGGCGGCGGCGGCGGAGGGCGTGGTGAGCAGCGGTGGTGGGATCCAGTCTGGCGAGCAGAGCGGTTGAGACAGAAGGCAGCTGAGGTATGTATGCAATAATAACTGTTTGTTCTTTTAAAATTCCCGTTTTGCTATCGGAATTTCTAAAATAACGAACATAGCCAGGTTTTGGTTTAATTAGTTGCGGTGGATGGTAACTGAATGGTTTACGCGAATGTTGTGGTGTAGTTGGAAGTGTTTGATGAGGATGAGTGGTGGAGTAAGTTAGAGCAAATGAAGAGCAGAGCTGAGCAGGAAACGGTGATAAAGAAGAGTTTCAGTCGCAATGATCAGCAGATTCTGTCTGACATGGCTTCTCAATTGGGGCTTTACTTGTAAGCATTTTAGTTTTGATCAATCTTTACTTTATTGCAATTATTGCTCGTACTAGTTAGTTGAATTGTGCTTGATATTTGTATACTCTTGGTTAACTGATTTGCATTAGAGATGCCATTGTTGTCTGAAATATGTTTTATAGCCAACTGTGTCTGTTTCGTGTTATGCGTTTAAATCTACATGATTCTTCTATTAGGAGTGATTAGATCTTGAGAAATGGAATCATTATGAATGGTAGTTTTATTTGATCCAACAGAGGCATGAAGCTTCATCTTATAATTATTTTTTTCATGTTCTACTTGTGGAAAGAAAGCCATGCGTATAATAAAGGCAAGACCCTTGTGATTAGTCAAGTTCCATTGCCAAACTATCGGGCTGATCTTGATGAGCATCATGGATCCACGCAGAAGGAGGTAATAACAACAAGTGATATTTAAACCTGAATGTTTCTGTTGAATAAATAATAATACTTTTGATTTTTCTGCAGATCAGAATGTCTACTGAAATTGAAAGGAGAGTTGGAAATCTCCTTGATAGCTCACAAAGAGCAGTGCCTGTAAATGATTCTTCTGGTGGTTCTGATCTGGAGTGTGAACAATCTTCAGTTGGTCTAAAAATAAGCAAACCTCTCTCTGCAGTTGATACAAATTCTGCCAACGAGAAACTCAGTGTTGAACTAAAGCAGAAGCAGGAGAGATTAAAGGCAGAAATCCTAAT
Source organism: Flueggea neowawraea (assembly GCA_948243855.1). Taxonomy (NCBI): domain Eukaryota; kingdom Viridiplantae; phylum Streptophyta; class Magnoliopsida; order Malpighiales; family Phyllanthaceae; genus Flueggea; species Flueggea neowawraea. Next base: position 4,088 of record CAODLS010623048.1, read on the forward strand.
CTTTTTTTAATCAAGTTGCCAATATTTTTACTATTTAGATGTGTTAAAATTTAGTTGTTTTAGTAATTTTTATTTTTGTGGTGCACTTCTTGAGTATATTCTGAGTGCTAAGAGGTTTCCTTTGTAATTTCTTCCTTGCTTTCAGTCCATTAAAAGTGTCATGGAGATGCAATCGTTCAGAGAAAAACTTCCTGCCTTCAAAGTGAAAGAAGACTTTCTGGAAGCTGTTACAAAAAATCAGGTATCTTTTCCTTGCATAAAAACACTCATCTGGAAATGATTATCCTTTTTATTATTTTTCATGAATATGGACATTTCCTATTTAACAAAGTCATGATCTGGGTTTGGAATCCAGTGCCAATTCATATAATCTATATTTAGTATATTTATTTCATTTTGGGGAAGAGATGGGATTTTACTGGAACTGATGCATTGATAAATTGGAAAGATGTCTTGGCAGTAAAATGTTAGATAGCTGGATGGCAGCATTTTGCTTGATTGGTCTATCATGTCTAGGATTGATGATTCTTGGCTTTTTGACATCTTATATCATGAACCATTTAAACAATCCGATATTTATCCTTACTTTCTTTTCCTATTATATCTAATCTAATTAATTCTTGCTTGCTTTTGCAGGTATTAGTGATTTCAGGTGAAACAGGCTGTGGTAAAACAACACAGCTTCCTCAGTATATACTAGAGGAGGAGATAGCAGGTCTACGTGGTGGTAATTGCAACATGATATGCACACAACCTCGCCGAATATCAGCCATATCTGTAGCGGCTCGAATATCATCTGAGAGGGGAGAGTCTCTTGGTGAAGCAGTTGGCTATCAAATTCGTCTGGAAGCAAAACGTTCTGCTCAAACACGACTGCTCTTTTGTACCACTGGTGTCTTACTTAGGCAGTTGGTAATTCACATCAGAAAATGTGTCTTACCTGGTTGTGACTTGCCACAGGATTCACTAATTTTTAATGGAGTCCTCAAATCTTGTGGATTTATTTGTGCTTTATTATTCCTTTGACCTGTGCTTAAGAAGCACTTAAAATCTCATTTTTTTCTTCAGAGCTTTTATATTTTTTTTTGTTCTACATTTGGTGATAAAAACTTGAATTACAGGTTCAAGATCCAAATCTGACTGGTGTTAGCCATTTGCTAGTGGATGAAATACATGAAAGAGGCATGAATGAAGACTTTCTGTTAATTATTCTTCGTGATCTTCTTCCAAGGCGTCCAGATTTACGCCTTATCCTAATGAGTGCCACAATAAATGCTGACTTGTTCTCAAAATATTTTGGAAATGCTCCAACCATTCATATACCGGTACTGTCATGCTTTCGAATTTAAGCATTCATCATGTTCAAGAATTATTGTTTATTTATCCATCCATTTGATATTTTAACAGGGATTGACCTTCCCTGTCAAGGAGTTCTATCTAGAAGATGTTTTGGAGAAAACCCGTTATAGTATTAAATCTGAGTCTGACAGTTTTCAAGGGAATTCGAGAAGAAGAATGAACAGAAGAGAGCAAGATTCCAAGAAAGATCCTCTAGCTGAGTTATTTGAGGCACGTTTAATTACTCTAAATCATATGAAGCTTCCTTACTTCTGTTTTTAATTGTTTTCTTAGGGAATCTTTGAAAAGTTACAAGATCACGAGTAGTAGGTTTACGCTAAAGTTCATTTACTTTTTCAATTATCAACTGGTACGTAGGGGTAAACACACCTTGCACTTAGTAACAAGGAGACAGTCACATCATTGGAATTTTGATATTCTTTAATTCTTTAATATTAGTTATATTCTTTAATTCTGCTGGATATATTAGTTATATTTCTGTACCTAGCACTAGTCACTGCAATAGCCATCTAACAGCGTCTGGCAAATAAAAAATTGAAAGTACAGGTGAGAAGCAATCAATTTGGATATCCATCTTCAGAATTTGAAAACTTTTTTTTTTCTGCAGTTCTGTTAATATGCATGATAATATGCTTTTTCATCTTTGCCTGGGAAAATAAAATTCACAGGATTGTGCTTTTTCTGTGTAGGGTGTTGATATTGATGTCCAGTATAAGAATTTCAGTGCATATACACGTCAATCTCTTGACACTTGGAATGCATCACAGCTTGACTTGGGTCTGGTATGTACATTATAAATCCTTTGCAGAATTTTAAGTTTTCATCAGGAGAGATTTGCTTTCTGTTACTGCTGTAATAACACTTGCAATATTTTAATATTTTTTTATTTGGCTTTATAAGAATCAAATTGTGCTCTTCTTTTCACTTTTTTCTACAATGTGATAATTGTCATGTGATTTATCTTGTAGGTGGAGGCAACAATTGAACATATTTGTTGCCATGAAGGTGATGGGGCAATTCTTGTATTTCTTACAGGTTGGGATGAGATCTCAAAGCTACTTGACAAAATTAAAGGAAACAGACTTCTAGGAGATCAAAGCAAGTTTCTAGTCCTTCCTCTACATGGTTCAATGCCTACTGTCAATCAACGTGAAATATTTGACCGTCTTCCTCCCAGCAAAAGGTAAGCATCTTTACGTTACCAATTTTTTCTCTTTAGTAGTGAATAATTTTTATTTCAATCAGGGGCAATGATGGCTGTCAGTTATTTTCTGAAATTTTATCCATTTTTCACAGCACATTGTTAATCAGGCCACCTTACTGCCGGATCAATCAAATTAATATTGAGCCAAAAATTTATTGATCCTAAGATTTTTTTGGGTTAGATCTAATTGTTCTACAAATTATAATTGTTGGTTCATGTAATTACTTGCATCTTAGTTTAGATGTGTGTGGGTTTGGTAGGATTGATTATTTGCATTGTTGTTGGGGAGTCTGACTACCAGTGATTTCCAGTTGTGGGTGTGATTAGTAACTTCTTGGCCTTTTCTAAGTTCAGACAGGGCTACCAGTTTTTGGATGGGAAAGTTTGAGCACCTAATTCTGGGCAACTGTAATTCGTAAATTTTTGCATACATACGCTTTTTAACCACATATTTATAGTTAATTATCCATTTTTGGGACTGGATGGATGTCATAACATTTTGTTTGCACAGTTTCCTTATCGATTGAGTGTGCTGTTGAACATTGACAATTGCTTAGCAGCATGTCTATTGAATTTTAACACAACAAATTTTGTGGGTGGTTCTTGATACTTTGTCTGATACATGTGAGCTAATATGTTATTTTGCGTCTTTTTGCTAGATTTTATCCCTTTGATTGCTGAATCTGTTTCACTTGCAGAAAAATTGTTCTTGCGACAAATATTGCAGAGAGTAGTATTACCATAGATGATATTGTATATGTTATAGACTGTGGAAAGGCCAAGGAGACAAGTTATGACGCTTTAAACAAGCTGGCTTGTCTTTTACCATCGTGGATTTCAAAGGCTTCAGCACATCAGGTATTCATCTAATAATTAAAGCCTGATAAGGAACTGGGGACTTTGTTCTTCTTCCAAAATTTTAAAAAACTTATGCAGGCATTTGGGATTTAACCCTTTTTTTGTTATGTTATAAAACAATTACAGAGGCGAGGTCGTGCTGGCCGTGTGCGACCTGGAGTTTGCTATAGGTTGTATCCAAAAATCATTCATGATGCAATGCTTGAGTATCAGTTACCCGAAATTCTTCGAACACCCTTGCAAGAGCTATGCCTTCATATAAAAAGCTTGCAGCTTGGAGCAGTTGGATCATTCTTGGCAAAGGCACTGCAGCCACCAGATCCTCTTGCTGTTCAAAATGCAATCGAACTTCTTAAAACCATTGGAGCTTTAGATGAAAAGGAGGAACTTAGTCCACTTGGTATGGATTTTTTTAATTCTATTTTTTCTTTATCAAGAATTTGAAGTGGGATACCCAACACAGATTGAATTGGTGTGCCAACAGGTCGCCACCTTTGTTCTCTTCCATTGGATCCAAATATTGGAAAAATGCTTCTGATGGGGTGTGTTTTCCAATGCCTCAACCCTGCTTTAACAATTGCAGCAGCTCTTGCGCATCGTGATCCATTTGTCCTTCCAATTGATAGGAAACAAGAAGCAGATGAAGCCAAAAGATTGTTTGCTGGGGATTCGTACAGGTTAAGTTAGAATTCTGTGCTGTGTTAATACCGTGACAAGTTCTTATCATGGACTTGTAATCAGTTTCTAAAAGGTATATATGAATGTTTTTCAATGCAGTGACCACATAGCACTCGTTAAAGCTTTTGAAGGATATAAAGAAGCAAAACGTAATCAAAACGGAAGAAGATTTTGTTGGGAGAATTTTTTATCGCCTATAACTTTGCAGATGATGGAGGATATGAGGGATCAGTTTCTCAACCTACTGTCAGATATTGGATTTGTGGACAAATTCAAGGGCGCTAGTGTGAGCTACTAAGTTTCTTTTTTTTTTTCCCAGTCCATTTTCTGTTGCCATATCGAGATAGAATGTTTTTTTATTGCATTCATACACCATTTCCGCTGGCTTTATTCAACTCTATATGCATACACACATTGATTGTACTGCGTTTGCTCCTCTCTTCTTTGTTTCTCTTTGTTTTTAACATCTATGTATGTATTCTGTCATTCAGGCTTACAACCAATACAGCCATGACTTGGAGATGGTATCAGCAGTCCTCTGTGCCGGTCTTTACCCAAACGTTGTGCAATGCAAAAGAAGAGGAAAGCGTACGGCAATGTACACTAAAGAAGTAGGGAAAGTTGACATCCATCCAGCATCTGTCAACGCAGGGGTTCATCTTTTCCCTCTTCCGTACTTGGTTTATAGTGAAAAATTGAAAACAACTGGTATTTATGTCCGAGACTCCACAAATATATCAGACTACGCGCTACTTCTCTTTGGTGGCAATCTCATCCCCAGCAAGAATGGGGAGGGCATTGAGATGCTTGGAGGCTACCTTCATTTCTCTGCATCGAAGAGCGTCCTAGAATTGATACGGGTAATGACCAACATTCGTTTCTTTTATCCTCTCATTATTTTTTTCTGTCGATATTCATATACCAGCTACTCATGCTAAAGGATGACATTTCATGTTGTTGACGGTGTTTGGCAGAAATTGCGGGGAGAACTCGAAAAGATACTTAGCAGGAAGATTGAAGATCCAAGCTTGGACATATCTGTAGAAGGAAAAGGAGTTGTTTCTGCTGTGGTTGAGTTACTACACAGCTATAATGTACGTTACTAATACTTGTTTCTTACAGATCAAAATCTTCTTCCAAATGCATTTAACCATATCAACATTCTTTATCCAATGATTATTTATGCATGCTTTTCTCTAATCGGATGATTTTGTGATATCTGATACGTTAAGTGATTCTTAGTTAAAAGAGTATTGTGTGAAGAATACTATTGCGGAAGAACAGCGACTTCTGGTTAATTTAGTTATGTTACATTACAAGAGTTCGAATCTGTGATTAATGCCTACTAATTGATGAAAGCCTTCTGTACTTTCGCATCTCGTCATATCTATATTTATATCTATATCTATATAAATAATGAAAACTGAGCTATTTTTCAGAATGTAAAGAGACATCTTGCACTAGATTTTTAGATAATTAGAATGTAAATATCCTGTTAAGTCTTACTAAACCTAATTAATATATGTCCATTCAATTCAATTAAGAGTCATTATTTTATATATTTTGAGATAATTTTTTTCTATTTTTTTGGTTAAATCTTGGTTTATTATGAGTAAATTAACTAATTGATCATTGTACTGCATTCGTACTTTATGTCACAGGCAAAATGTCATTGACAAAGTTTCTTTTCTCTATTAGATTTAATTTGCCCACGTTTTGAATTTTGTGATGTTTTTCTGGGGTTTTTAGCGAGAATGGGAGAATTAGGATTGCAAAACTTTTCAGGATCTTATTAGGAAATTTTGTAATCAGTTCCAAAAAAATCAATTTATTCAACAATTAACCAAAGCTGAGACAAAATAAAAAAAAATTAAACTAAAATTCTGATCGAATTCAAAACTTAAATAAACTATATTTTTTTATTAAACTTTATTTCTAAATTTTTTAATTAGCCGTTCATCTACAGTGAATGTTGCATCGGGGTTATATACTAGTATAATATATGAATTTGGACAAAAAGAAAGTTCAAAAGACATTATTTAAGATTTTTCTATTAATTTTTTAAATTTATAATAATTTATAATTTTTTAATATTTATTGGACACGTAAAATGTGACTTATTATGTATAAATTTATTAATTAATGAAGGTGATTTAAATTCATTCAATGATATATTATCAGCAATTAGTTTAAATATTAATTGTAAAACTTCAAGATATATAATTTAAATTTATTTAATTTTTAATTTTTCAGCAATTTATAATTTTAAATGATTATTTTTAAATAATATAAATATGTATTTTAAGTCATTAAAAGAAACAATTTAGTTAAACAAAAAAAATATTATAATTTATTGTGGGTAGACGCTATTTTCAATAGCTACTATGATGAAGAGAAAAATTTTGGTTCTTTTAAGTTTGTTTTTATGGGCGCATTATGCAGTAAAAAAAACATAAACACATATTTTATTTTTCAAAAAGAAACTCTTAAATATCTTTTATTTTTTTTATAAATTATACAAAATAAAAACTTAAAGACACAAATACAAAAATTGTTCTCTCTATCATAAAATCAATTGATTCAATTGATATGGTGGAAAAATTATTTTAAAATAATATTATAGTATACTTAACGCATATGTCAAACAGAAATGGCATGTGAATGCTATCAATTATAATTATTTTTTACTTTTTTGTCTTAATAATCAAACTTTATAAATACCTATATTATTTATCATATAATTTAAAATTAATAAAATTTTAAATTATTTTTTAATCAATAAATAAAATAAAATAAAAATATTGTGTCTGTATCATGCACAAACCCTTAAGCCAGTATATCAGAGTTTTGACTTTTGATCATATTTTATTTTCCATTTTTAATTTTTCAACAATTCCACTTTAGCCAAATGCATTAACAACCTTTATCCGTTCTCTCTCTCTCTCTCTTTTAGGTATTTTCCTGTGACATTAGAAAATCGCAGTCTCTTTTTTTGTTAACATTAGATTTAGTTTCCCTTTTTTTGAGAAAATCTCAGTCTTAACACTTGTTCGCTCTCTCATAGCAGCTCATAATTATTGGTATGGCAATACAAGGTCATTTTTGGCTCATGGAATGGAAGAACGTCGAATAAAATAGCTAGGGACAATTACATTAGCATTCCCGATGTAATTCATAGTCTCTTATTGTGCCACTGAGTTTTTAAAAGGTTTATATTGCGTTATTGACTGTTAAAACGTCAGTCCATACTAACGGAATGCGTCAGCTTTTGCTAATCATTACAACTACGTTCGTTTGTGTCCCACAGTCCTCGTCATCAAAGCTGATGTATCCCGTTATTCTGAGCTAACGACGTTAACAGTTAAAGACGCAATATGAATCTTTTGAAAACTCAATAACACAATGAGATATTATGAATTAAATTAGAAATGATAATTTCATCTCTCAAATAGTTATTTTGTGTGGAGTAAATAGCAATATGAGCTTTCTTATAGATTACATTGTTTTCTGCTCCAAATTAAGTATGTTGACCATTAGTAATCAGAATTTTAATGCTCCGATTTTTTTCTTCGATGTTCTTTTATGGTTGCAATATTTGGTCTTTGAATATTGGAGCCACTTACAAAAATAATCCCATTTAAAAAATTAATTACAAAAATTTACACCTTTATTTTTTTCTCATTCCATCACAGAAATTCTTCTCTTTTCGTATGGAAATCAACTTTTTTTTCATAAAGAAATTAAAAAATTCTTTTTTTATTTTTTTAAATAAAAAATATACACCTTAAATAAACTTTAAATAAACATTAAATAAAAAATATAAACCTTAAATTTTTTTTAGATCTTAAATAAAAATTTTAAAAATCTTTTAACTAACATTAAAAAAACTTAAATAAACTTTAAAAAAATATAAATCTTAAATAAACCTTAAATAAACCATAGGGGACTATATTGAAAAAAAATCCGTACAGAGGTCGACTTTACTCCGTATGAAATAAACAAAAAATAGTTTTCCGGATGGAGTAAAGTTTTTTTTTTTGTTTTTTAGTGTACCATCTAAATAACCCTTGAATATTTGCGAAGAAAGATTGGTATTTTCTTTCTTCATTACATTCTTTTTTGCTTTTAAAAGGAGTATGTTTGACTGTTAGTGACGATAGTTTAATGAAGTTCTATTGCGCTTACAATCTTGGATCTTTCAAGCTTTGCGAGAAATGATTGGCCGAGCATTCTTTCTTGATTACGTTTTTTTGTGCGCAAAAATTAGTATGTTTTAGTATTGGCAATTACAATTTTAGTCTCCAATCTTTTCTAGTAACGTTCTTTTACGCTAGCAAGATTACATTGTGCTTGCAGTCCTGGATCTTTCGATATTTGCGACAAAAGTTTGGTCGAGCTTTCTTATTGATTACATTGTTTTTTGTTCCAAAAGAAATATGTGTTTGACCATTAGCGATGAGAATTTTAATGCTCCCATCTTTTTCAAATTTTATAGTAATTTATAATTTTTTAAATAGTTGTTTGTATATAATTAATTGAATAAAATAGTCATGTTTGGTTATCGCTAGGGTTGGGCATAAAGTCGGGCCGGGTTATGCCTAATTTTTTTAACCCAGTCGACAATGTTGTGTTTGTGCTTAGTCCAAGTCCGCCGATTTAAAAAGGTCGGACCAAGTTATATATATATATATCCGACTAAGCATGCCTAGTTCCCACTTCACAGCAATCACGAAAATGATAGTGCGATTGTAAAAGCTACACAACAGCAAATACACACCTACATAACAAACCAATGTTCTCCACTGCAATGTCAGCAACAAAGAAAATCAACAAAACAAATCACAAAGCATAATAAAAGAAAATATGGACTCATCAGTAGGTAGTTCCTTGGGCTGATATTAATCCACGGTCTGGCCCATCTTTCCCTTCTTTTTGTACACTACACAGATTTGGGGCCTAACAAAATATCTGGGCCTAACAAACAATATATATATAATATATATATATTCTTGAATTTCACATAATAGTCCAGGGACAGTGTTGCCCTTTGGCAAATTATAAAACGGAAGCGTGTTAAGAAATTATAATATTCTTAAACTAAGAAGAAATAAAGATTGCATTCGAAAAATCTCAACTTCTATTTAGACAATTGAGGATGATTTAAAGGGACTAAAATACCATTTGAGTCCTATTGCTTCTTTAAAACAATAGCAAGAACAACAATTATTAAAAACAAATGACAAAGTTTCGAATTTCTAACCATCAGAAACGACAACTGAAAGAAAGATAGAAAGACTATTGAACTAAAATCTGGAAAACATGATTCCAATAATTGAATTTTGTGTGTATAGAGTTTAAGGTCCTTTTTTGACAGCTTTGCAGCTATTTATACTACTCAAGTCGACGATTCTTGCCATTACCCCTTGGTTCCTTTGATTCCTCCATTTATCACTTGATCATCTTCTGGCAAGTTGACTTATCATTTCCATTTCTATATTCAAGGTGATTTGATCATTCGCTCGCCTTTTTTGCCTCGTCAAATCTCTTTCCATTTCCACTCCCCCTGATTTGTAGTGATGCATACTTTCCTTATTGGTCACCTTGTCCCCAATGGCTTGCCTTCAACGTTTCCTTTTGTCTCTAACTTGAAGGATTAATGTCCAGTGTCCCTGGCCGCTTAGGTCTTTTACAAGGTTAGGCCGTTCATTGGTTTATTTGGGCCAGTGGTCTAATTCGGTCGGCCATTGGTCCTGGACTCGAATTATACTGTAAACAATTGCCCCCCTCACATGTGATGGTTATAATAACCTTACACTTGAAGAACTTCTCACTTCCCACCCAAATGGCTTTTGTTGCTTTTGAAAGAAAAGACTATTTGTTTTGGCGTAACGAATACATCAAGTTCCCTACATAACATAATTGGAATATTGTTCAATTGATTGCTAACTATCTCTAAAAATTCAAACCAGATGCATTAAATCCTCATCTGCCTTGAAATCTGTTGCATTGTGCCTTGATTCGTAGTGATGGATTGAGGAATCCCAAACCTATGAATGATCTGTTGTTTGATAAATGTCACCACGTCTTGTTGTTCTACTTTCTTCATTGGTGTCGCCTCTACCCACTTTGTAAAGTAGTCAGTGGCCATTATTAGGAATGAATGCCCTTTAGAGCACGTAGGATAAATTTTCCCGATCAAATCAATGGCCCATCCCCTAAACGACCATGGTTTCACCACATAGAAAAGTTTTGTTGCATGTACCCACTGTAGTCTACTGTGCTGCTAACATTGTTGACATCCTTTGGCGTAATTTACACAGTCCTTTGGCTCGTTTGTCCAGAAATACCTGTGCCTCCGAATCAACCATCTCATTTTTTTGCTAACTTGATGTGTACCACACACTCCTTTATTCACATGTTTCATGACCTCCATGGCTTCCGGAGTCCCTAGGCATCTTAATAGCACACCATCAAACCCTTTTTTAAATAAAACATTTTCTATTAACACATATCTTAGCACAAGCGTCTTGATTTTGTAAGGGGTCCTTGGGGACAGGTTCTCCAAGTATTGCTTGACGGACACTCTCCCATCCCCAACAGTTCGGTGTCTAAATTGAAGGAATTCGTTGGCATTCCTTTTTTCTTTGATAGATGGGTGATCCCTTTTTTGAATTAACACAAATTTATGAGTCATGTCTTTTAACATTTTTATTCCATATGCCACCCTAGCCATCCTGTTAGCTTCCCAATCCTATCCCCAGGAAACATACTGAAAATGAATCTTTTCAAAATCATCTGCCAATTGTATCGCCGAAAAACTGAGCCAGCAAGAAGCTACAACAATAGTATTCTCTAGTAAGTTGATGGACCACCAACTGGGAATCACCCATGAAATTGACTGTTCGCACCTCTAACTCATTAAGGATTTCCAACCCAATTATCAGGGCCTCATACTCAGCATGACTATTGGTACACAGGAAATTGAGGTTAAAAGAGAGTGAATTTTTTATCTAGTAGGAGAGATAATCATAACACCTGCTCCTACAATTGTCTCTGTGATTGATTCGTCAAACCAGAATATCCAGAGGACACGCTCTAGATGAAAAACCTTCAACTTTGGTTCCCCTAACTTGGTCATATCGGAGTTAGGGTGATTTGCTAAGAAGTCTGCCAGGACCTGTCCCTTAATAGCCTGTTGATGTACGAACTGCCAGGAGAACTCCGCTAAAGCAACGACCTATTTACCTATTCTTCCTGTCAACATACGTCTGGTCAACATGTACTTGATAACATCAATAAGGACATTATAAAGACTAAACCACCAATCATGTAGTGCTGCAATTTTGTGCACGCAAAATATAATGCAAGACAAATCTTTTCAACAGGGGAGTATCTCAACTCAACTCCTTTCAACAAATGACTCAGGTAATAAATTGCCTGCTTACAACCCTTATTATTGTTTTGAGTGAAAGCACATCTAATAGAATGTTAAGAGGTAGAAAGATACAATATGAGTGGGTGTTCCTTCTTAGGGGGCATAAGGACAGGTGGTTTGGCCAGGTACAGTTTGATCTTCTCAAAAGCCTTCTGGTGCCACTCCTTCCATTTGAACTCCTCTTGGTTTTTCAATATGAGAAATAAATCTTCTGATATAGTTTACTTGGTCCGAGAAGCATTGTAACTCCTTCTTGTTTGTCGGATGCTTAGCTTGAAGAATATCCCTTGCCTTGTTCTCATCTACCACCATTCCTCTATGGTGAACAAGAAAACCCAAGAAATTTCCTTTTCTTACTCCAAAGACACATTTCATTGTATTTAACCTCAAATGATGTTTTCTAAGCCTTTCAAATCCTTGGTGTAATTGTGCTACGTGGTTCGTTTGCCTCTTGGACTTGGCCACTACATCATCAATATACACCTCAATGCTTTTTCCAATAACATCATGAAAAATTAGGTTCATTGCTCGCTGGTAGGTTGCTTCGGCGTTCTGAAGGTTGAATGACATCATGACCCATTCAAAGGTCCCTATAGCCTAGGGACACTTGAAGGCAGCTTTATGTATATCATCTTTAACAATCCTAATCTGATTATAACCAGTGAAATAATCCCAAAAGGTTAACAGTTCATGGTTGGTTGTAGCATCAATAAGCATATCAATGACATGCATTACATAAATATTTTTAGGAGTGGCGGTATTCAAATCCCTAAAATTAATACAAAATCTAATTTTTCCATTTTTATTTTCTACAGGGACAATGTTTGCTAGCCATTCTGTGTATTTTGCGGCATAATGAAACCTACTTTCAACAATCTTTTGATCTCTTCCTTAACTTTGTACTCAACTTCTTTGGACATTCTTCTAGGCAGTTATTGGACAAGATGATGATCCATCTTGATAAGAAGGTGGTGCTCAACCAAGATCCTGCTCAAATCCGGCATATGTTTATAGTCCCATGCAAAGCAATCTCTGTATTCCTTTAGAAGGGCTATGATTTCTTCTTTCATGTCTCCTTCCAGAAGGCCACTAATAAAGGTAATTTTGGGATTATCCTCTATATTGAGATTTATTTCAATTAGTGGATCTTTTGCTTGATTTTTTTCTTCTTCCATCTTTGGTGTCCAATTCTTCCTATTGGATAGTGTTCGTGCCCTCAAGCTATTCTTCATATACTAACTCTGCTCCACACACAGATATTGGTTTAATGGCTGATAGTTGATCTATGGCCCATTGCATTGTGACCTGACGGATGGTAACCGCAGCTACCACCATCCCTTCTTTTTTTGTGGGTCGTCTATCCATAGAACTCTCAGTTAGCCAAAGAGACCCTCAGCCTAACTAAATGCAAGATGTGTTTGAAAGTTTGTTGACCCTTATTCTTTTTGATGTAGAAGATCCTGTCCTCTGAAAATTGCACGGTGGTGGGTTGCCCCTCTTTGTCCAGCTCACCAAAAGTGATTGGCTAAATGTCCTTATTATAGAATTAAGCATCCAGGAAATGTACTCCGTTTTGAAAGGATTACCATCTGCCCTCACCATTTCCACTTTGTCATCATGCCAAAAGAGAAGACACTGGTAGAGAGAGGACGTCACACACAAGCTAGAATGAATCCAATCCCTTCCCAACAGAACCTTATTGATGATGAAGAAGGCACATAGCTTTGTCTTAGACCCCACCGTGACTTCTAAGGGAATAACGCCCAAAGGCGTTAAGACATCTCCTGTGACAGCAGAAACTGACATATCAGTGTAAATAAGATCTTCTTCTTTCTTACCCAAGGTCAGCAACATCCTCAAATGGATAATATTTATAGAGGAACTATTGTCAATTAAGACTCTATCCATCGACCTTCCATTTAGGTGAGCCTTAATGTGTGGCGACCTTCTAGACTTATCGAGCACCAACTGAGGTTCCTCAGTATTTCCCCACTTGGGGAGCAATTCTTCATTCACCATAGTTTCTTCCTGCTTTGGTTCTTCTGGTGTTCCTTCTGATTCTTCCTTCGTAACCTATTCTCCTATATAATTCACACTTCTAAAAGCATTAAGTAAAACCAAAGAGGCCATGGCAGAATACACTACAGGCATTTCACCCACATAAAATGTATTTATTTTGCCAAAAGGAAAAAGAAGAGTACCTCCACATTCGTTGATGTCTACTGACTCAGTGTCTTCATCTTCAGTAGACCTTCTTTTGAATTTGGATTTTGCCACTAACTATTGAATGGGCTTTGTCTTTTCTTTCACGGGTTTTTTGTCAACCCCTTTGAAACTTTCTTCATTTGATTTCTCACATGCCAATCTCTCAATTATCCTTTTTCGTTGCAACCTCCTCTTTTGAGTCCTTGTGACCCTTGGGACAGCCTTGGATTTGGCTATATACCAATGATCTGGTACCTATGGTACCCAGGTGAGCATAAATTTCAAGTTTTTCTTGATTCCATTTTTCGTCGACACCTTGGACTCCTTTACAACCTTTTCTGGCCCAAAAGAGTCAGCTTTTTCTCGCATATTTTCATTCCCCTAAGGAATTTTTCTAGGTTCCTCTTCAGCCTTGCATGCTTTCCTCTGCCACATGCTCCAACCCTTCTTTCTAAAATGCCATCCTTTCTTTTTGCTAATGTCAAGCCAACCCCTCAAATTGGTACTAGCGAAGTTAATTGCAGCCACAGTTGGGAAAGAGTTTTCATCAATTAACATGGCTTCCTTTGGGAACTTCAGGACTCCTTTGTTGATTCGACCCTGATTCATGTTCTTAAAAGCCCAACAAGCATTAGTAGTATGAGACTAAGAATGATACTTACAATAATCCTTGCCCCTGAGCTCTTGTTTGGACGAGATTTTGTGATATGTAGACAACGAAATAAACTTTTTCACTGAGAAGAAAATCAAAAATTTCAGAGGTTTTACTTACGTGGAATGTATATTGCTAGTCATTCTATTTTTTGTTCTCGACTTTAGGAGGTGCAGCGGGACTTGATGCCCTTACCAACTTAGGGTATGTAAAACAACTGGTAATGGCCAGATCAACCACGTAAACCTCATCGGCGTCGCCACAATGGACTTCTTTGAAATAGGTCCCCATCGATTATTTCTTTCTCATGCTTTTTTTTTAAGCAGCACCTCGTACTCCACCACTTTGGCTGCCATTTCGTAGAAGTACCGGAACTCCATCCCCTACAATTTCTTCTGTAATTCCAGCTTTAGACCTCTCTAAGCCATCTTTACATATTCATCTTTTGGGATTTTCATCTTGCACCTTCGTCTTATAGCTTTAAAACATGCAAAATAGTCGTTCGCCCCTTCACCGGTCTTTTAGGTTACCTGGGACAACTCGGCTATACAAATATCTGGCTCAATCCTAAAGAACTATGTATGGAACAATCTCTGCATGTCCTACCACGAGAAAGCAGAGTTAGAAGGTAAGGAAGCATACCATGTGAATGCTGCACATGTCAAGAAATTGGGGAACAACCTTAAGAGAATGTTTGAAAATTTCTCGTGGCTAGAAAATTCTCCACATTGTGTGTGAATCTAGCTACATGTTCTATAGTGGATTTCACATCTTCTCCTGAAAAGATCGTGAAATCAGGTATCCTCACTCCCTTGGGGAAGGGCTTGTTGTCAATGTACTTTGGGTAAGGCTTGTGGAACTCTGGCCTAGGAATAGGCTTGTAACATGGGCCAAGCATCTCTTGCACGAGCTCCATCATGGCATTGTTATTGTTATCCATCTGATCTATCAGTTGAGCCTATAGGGTCGGCTGTTGAAGGGTGCACCCTCTTGGGACAAACAACTAGACCCTTTTCCCAAACATGCCTATCGAGCCTATAGCGAATTTTTTAGGCTCGTATATTGTTGGCTAGATTTGGGGACCTAGATAGCCTTACATGTGGACCGTATTTCTGCCATTTCCCTGACGACCAAAGCCGCTCGAGGTTTTGGGCTCTTTCCTCTAGTGGTGCTACTAAGAAATGTCAGTCCCTAGTTTCTCTCCTGCCTCTTGAATTACTAGAGGCACTGCATAAGAACCCTTTAGGACTTTTAGCGTGCTCTTCTTGGTGTTCTCCTCCTTCTTATAGGGAGGTTGGTAAGTTTCTGTAACTTGCTTGCTGGGACATTGATCCATTTCTTGTATCGACACATTCGAGGACTGCCCTGAAATCCCAATATAGCAATCCAAGAGGGGCGTGAATTTGATTTCTTGCTAAAAATAATATCTTGAAAAGCTTTTGCAAATATTTTTCAAATCAAAACAGTATCTAAATCCAAAACACTACCACTTAATAAAGAACAAAAATAAGGAGTAAAAGGATAGAGGAACAAAGCACAATATTTATAGTGATTCGATCCTCTTTGACCTACATCCACTCCTCTAGTTCACTAGAGAGTTTGAATCCACTATTCTTCCTCACTTTCAGGTGGAGGTAAAACCGTTTACACTCTTTTGTTTTTCAGGATCACAAGACAACCTTTTACACCTTGCTTTTTGCTGGTCAAAACAAGAAAACCACACTCCTTTGTTTTTCAAGGCAACAAACAAGGCAAACATATTCCTTTCTCAAGCTTTTCA
>CAODLS010623069.1:0-11327 GCA_948243855.1 Flueggea neowawraea
TAAACCCTAAACCCTAAACCCTAAACCCTAAACCCTAAACCCTAAACCCTAAACCCTAAACCCTAAACCCTAAACCCTAAACCCTAAACCCTAAACCCTAAACCCTAAACCCTAAACCCTAAACCCTAAACCCTGAACCCTGAACCCTGAACCCTGAACCCTAACCCCTAAACCCTAAACCCTGAACCCTAACCCCTAAAACCTAACCCCCTAACCCCAAAGCCCTAACCCCTAAACCCCTAACCCTAACCCCTAACCCCTAACCCTAACCCCTAAACCCCTAAACCCTAAACCCTAAACCCTATAACCTATGCCCTAAACCCTATACCCTATACCCTAAACCTTAAACCTATACCCTAACACCTAACCCCTATACCCTAACCCCCAACCCCTAAACCCTAAACCCAAAACCCCAACCTCCAACCCCTAAACCAGAGTGCAAAAACCCTAAACCCTAAACCCAACCCAACCCCCCACCCCAACCCCCAACCCCTAAACCCCTAAACCCTAACCCCCCTAACCCCCCCAACCCCCAGCCCCGAACCCGAACCCTAACCCCCTAACCCTAAACCCCTAGCCCTAACCCCTAAACCCCTAACCCCTAAACCCCTATGCCCTAACCCCTAACCCCTAAACCCTGACCCCTGAACCCTCTGA
This sequence comes from Flueggea neowawraea, assembly GCA_948243855.1. Taxonomy (NCBI): domain Eukaryota; kingdom Viridiplantae; phylum Streptophyta; class Magnoliopsida; order Malpighiales; family Phyllanthaceae; genus Flueggea; species Flueggea neowawraea. Next base: position 658 of record CAODLS010623069.1, read on the forward strand.
ACCCTGAACCCCAAACCCCAACCCCTAAACCCTAAACCAGAATGCAAAAACCCTAAACCCTAAACCAGAGTGCAAAAACCCTAAATCCTAAACCCTAAACGTTTCCTTTTAGTTAGAGCTGGGGGCAAAAACGAATTCTTACAAAGGATATATATCTTAATTGTACAAGGTAAAGTATGTTTTAAGGGAATATTTTTGCAAAAGAAAAAAAAAAGTATGTGCTATGCGAAAAAAAACATCACTCATATTCCTCAACGACAAGTTGCCATTTGGATCCACAATTAAAAAAAGCTGCCGTTGCTCACTGAAAACTATGACAACAAAATTGATATTGCCCTCGTCTAAATTCTCCCGTTTGACAATCAGGTCACTAGACATGGCAGAAAGTATTCTGTGACGTTTCAAAATTCTAGAGGTGGCTATTTTCGCTGAAGTGTAGTTCAATATTATCACTCTGTCATCGTCCAAATCGAATCTCAGGCTCTCTTCGGTAAAGTCCTCAACAAGCTGACACAAGTGCATCAAATTTTCAACTTTTATTCCATTCACAAGCATAACCTGTTAAAATCATCTGAAAATTGTTAGCTCATCGTATGTAAATAAGCTTTATTAATAACAGTACAGAGGGTGAGAGCGGTGGAAGTAGGGGACAAAAAATCGAACAAACACGACCAAATTCGCAAAGTGCAACCCATGGAAAATTCAGAGACGGTCATATTATTCAACAAACTTATCATCATGAAGTGGCAAAACTAAGAGTTGAAGTTGCACACTTGCAGCTGCAACCCCGAGAATTCTGCCACTGCATTAAACAATTGTTGAGCAAGAGAAACGTATTTGTAATTGAACCAAAATATGGTGGCACCTGTAGTTCTGCAAGACGCTCATACCCCGCATTGATATCATCCATCAGCACCTGAAGCAGACAAAATGGTTGAGAACTATATCCAATAACTATACAAATAATACAGCTTTCACCGACACTGCTGATAACCAGGATAGCAGGAGAGAGAGATCCCAGTGTGATAAAAACTAAAAATACTGTTTCCTTTGCCTCCTTTATAATCTTATTTTTACCTTCATTATGTGGAGATCATTATCATATTCTGTAATTTCAAGAAAATTAATCACTTTTTAATTATGAAATTCCATTCTTAATGCAATTACTTGGACATGTCGTGTTGATGCATTCAGACCTAAGAAAGAATAACTAGTTGTTCACAAGTCTTCTTAGGCAGCTCCCTCAGTGCTCGTTCACACAACCGACGTGGCGAAGTATTATACCAATCTTCTCCATACTCGTGAAGATACGGCTGAGTTAGAGGAACAAACAGCAGACCCGCAAAAATGTAGTAACTAGGAAGCTCATCAAACTGATGAACAGGTACAAGTGACTGCAACTGCAACCACCACATACTCAGACATAAATTGCAGAAAAACAGGGTTACGTAACAATCCCACGATAATAATAATTTCATCTAATTTACAGGTTCAGTTATAAACAGAATAGAGCCCGAACTTTTTATTAGCAAACAAAACTTTTTCAAAAATCAATAGTTAAGGTTCTGAAAATTCACAATAGTATCAAGGGAATCCAACATCTGACATACTTGCTCAGTAGTAAACATACATAAAACATGAGGAACAAGGCCTACGCTCAATGAACATTTTGTAAATAGCTTGCTAAGAGATCATTTTTCTTCGGTTCGCAATGTAACAAAGATGTATGGAAACATGTTTTTACCACACATCAACCGTCATTTGTAAGATTATCTTTTGATGTAAATTTCTCACAATAGATAACAAGAAGGTCATGAGTAAAAGGCAAAGAAGAAAAAAAATGTAGATACTGGACCATGTGACAGACTCTATGGCAGTAGTTAGGTTACTGACATCAACTAGTTTATACTACTGTTGAATGTACAAGGATCTTATACGTATGCAGAAGACATTTTTAATGGTGCACTATACGAAAAAGAAAATTGCTGATGGGTTTGAAGAGTTTGAAAATAAAAACAAGCTTACAGGCCTGAGAGTGATGCGTAATTCATGCTCTATACCATCCCTCAAGACTCGAATTAAAGCAGGGTCATTGGGTTTCTTCATAGACACTAAATGATCAAAAGTTATCCGCTCTCTATTTCTGAAAGGAACTGCACAGCATACAAAAATCAAGATGAATATTAGATAGGAAGTCAAGATATTGCAGAAGTAAAATATATTTTCTTAGCCGCATTGATGTATGACAAATATTTACTTTTTAAGAATCAATATTACAAAAAGATCAGACTACCTTACCGAAAGTTCTGATACAAATGACTTACGATTTCACAAAATGTTCTGGAATACCTCATAAGCCATTGAAACCATAAAAATCACGAACGATTATATTGCATCAAACCTATAATGCTTAATAGACGTCAGTTATCAGGGGGTGGTCAGGAATTGACCCTGGTTCATGGCTGCTTGTCAGGTATTCAATCCTAGCCAAGCTTGAGCTTGAGCCAGCCTAAGAAACTTCAACAGCTCCAAAACACCTAATTAAGACCTTCAATCTTTTAAGAAAGAGAATTCAAAACAGTAGATAAGCTCAGTCCTTCAATCTTATCTTTTGGCTACAACCTCTTAGGATTTAATCCACTCTTTTTGGTTCTAACTTTAAGCTACAATTGTTAGGTACTAAGTGGTGCAAAAGTTTTACCCTTGTTGTGTGACATCTGAATTTCTTAGCTTTGACATCTCATATGAACAATTAGCAGCAGCGTTTGCAATCAGTGACTAATTTCACAAATTGAAACCCGTATGGGTATAAGTACACATAAAGCACATATTATCTTAGGCACAGTGCCAATGCTATTATGTGTCTAACAATACATTTTAAACAAAAGCCCTGTATGAGACTCTATCGCCATTGAACAAACACTTTCAAATGTTTAGATGATTGGTATCTGAAGACCAACGATGAACCATGTACCACAATGTTAGAACCAGATAAACTAAGATAATCTAATTCAAGAAAATTCAAACCATAGATGATTAGATTGTACTATCATTATAAATAACAAGGCCTGAGTACCTGTCCCATCATTTGCAATAGGTGCCCCGTCGAAAGCAAGGATGATATCATCTTTTCTCAAAACTCTGTGCGCATCCGACAACGGATTAATCTTGCTCACAAGTACTCCAGTCATATCTGGACGCATACCGAAATACTTCCTTAATTGAGCATTTTCGGTGGGTTGGCATGACAGACCCAAAGAGCAGAATCCAACATATTTTCCCCTTTCTTCCACACCAGCTATAAAATGCTTTATTACAGGAACAAGAATTATATAACTGAAAATACAAATGACAACAAGATATGTGAACAATGAAGCATTTAACAATGAACAGCATTTTTGTTGCAACTGCAGGGGGGAAAATTAGAGCAAACAAGTTTTTCTCATGTATTCATTGTTGTTATACAGTATATATGCCTTCAAATCTAGGTCAAATCTGTGTCACAGAATTTTGATTATGGCCCATGAGAGACACCATCAAAGATTTGAAACTACTATGGCATCATAAAATGCCTACAAATGAGCAAAATTTGCAGACGCTCATTTGACACTAATTTCCCAAAGACAAAAATGGCTACAACTCACCCAATTTTCTCAGCACCTGAAAGGTTTTGAAAAGCCACACCAGCAACTTTGTCACCCATTATGGCAGGGCCACCACTATTTCCTGAATTTATAGTCGCACCATGTACATAATTTGTGGGTTCAACTCTGGAGACGACACCTTTAGTAACAGAAATATTATCTCCACCTACAAAAGTGCAAGGAAACCATAAAAGACAAATGGTGATGAAACAAGAGCAAGCTGCCACCTTTTACTCGTGCCACAAGTTTCCCCAACCTAACCAGCATAAAGAAAAAAGAAAAGAAAAGCGAAGGAAAAGAAAATAAATTACAAAGTAGTGATCCCTAAAAAAAAAGTAATACCTTGTGGATAACCAACCACAGCAACAGATTGTTGCAGAAATGGAATGTCTCCTAGCTCCAAGGAGTTCATACCTTCCCAAAATTCCTCACTTTCGACAGCCAGAACAGCTAAATCACATTCATGACCAATAGCTTGAACTTGGGCCCTGTATTTGGTGGGAGAGCCATGCTTTCTTACAAGTACAAATTTGTGATCAGCCACCACGTGAGCATTTGTAAGAATCTTTCTACCAGCGATGACAAATCCTATATGATCACCAATGAATGAAATGATGCCCAGAAGATTGAGATTGAGAATAAACAATGAAAATTAAAGTGAGTCCACCAAAAAATGGTAAACCCATTACGATAGAGCAATAGTTTTCAATAGGCCCATCCGACTATGAATGAGAAGAAAATGAAAGAAATTAAAGTATCATCAACTCAAAAGAGAAAAGCTTTTATGGGAAGCCACAATAACTGGAATGCGAATGTTGACTTGGTAATAGATATCCAAACACAGCACAAACATTCAGGAGGACAAGCACAAGAGTAGATGAGTGAAATTTTGTTTCTAATTCAGATAAGAGGAGTACCAGAGCCCATGTTTTCCCGCTGGGACTTGTTCTGCCAAGGAAGGAAATAGTTGGGGCTGCTGGACACAGTAAAAATCTTGACCACCGAGTCCAGAGCCAGCTCTATTGCAGTATATGCATGAGTCGCAATCGCACTGTAGTTGCAGTTGGTAGCTGAGTTTATTCTTGAAGAAATTACCACCAACTTATTATTATTATCATTAAAGTGGAGGTGGTGTCTGATAAAAGACGATGAAAAGCAGCGAAACTTCCTTGCTGCACAGACGGCTGAGCCCAACATGCTTTTACTGGCCGCCCTAGTTACCAGATTATCAGATGTTGCTAAACCTGAGAGTGAGAGGAACGGCGGAGCAAGAGCAACAACATAGCTTTCTCTCACTTTTCAGTTCGTAGTGCTGTACCGGCAGTTGGAGCCTAAACGGGTTAACCCGACCCTGATGTTCGTTTGTGTTTTTCTTTTAACAATAGTGATAATTACAAAAGTTTACTTTGAAAATTTTAATTTGTAACAATAAAACCATTAATTTCAATTTTTAAAAATATTATTTTTAAACTCTTAATTTTTTAAAATGTCAGATTTAATATCAAATGAAATTTAATTTTCTTCTCATTTTCACAAATTTTGTATCTCTTTAGTTTTTCTCTCTACATTTTTCTCTCTTTCTCTCTTCCTCTCCACCCAAATCCTAGTTGTCATTCCTCTCCCCTCTCCTCCGTCTCTAGCCACCGCCATCACTCACCTTCTCTGACACCGCTTCTCTTTTTCTCTTTCGGTCCTCACCTTCATCTTTTTTCATTGCTCCCTCGCGCAACTGTTGTCTCTCTTTTGTTTCTGTCTTTGCTTTGTCCCTCCCTCTCGCCGCCCGCCGCTCTTTCTCTATGCGCTCTCTCATATGCTATGTATTGCCGCCTCTCTCTCCCGCTTTTTGACCCTCAGTTGTCCCTCCCTCCCGCCGCCATCCTCGCGTCCTCTCTCGTCCACAATGTTCTCTCTCTTCGCAAATCTATGGCTATGTCGTCTCTTCTTCATTGTAGCGTCTCTCCACCACGTCACTCTCATAGCATCTCGGTCTTCTAGTCTTCATCGTTACTTGTCTTCTCTGCGACACAGGTAAAACAGAACCGTGGTGGCAGATCAATCAGGTGTGGCGACTAGGGCCTCTTGTGTCATAATTCGAAATTTACAAAATGTCCCTGTCATTAAGAAAATCTCAAAAGAAATATTTTATTATTATTTAATGTGAAAAATAGTTTGCAATGTCTATGTTTTATGGAGATTTTTGTTTATTTTTATTGGAGACCTAATTAATTATTATTAAAAATATAATTAAATTTTGTAAAAAAAAATAAACAATTCAGGTTCAGAGACCTCCGGAGACCTTTGCTTGAGACTTCTGAAGACAGTTAGAGACGGTTGGAGACCTTTGTTGGAGACAGTTGGATACCTTCGCTGGAGATGGTTGAAGATCTCTGGAGATTTTTTTAGTCTTTTGGAGACCTCCGGAGACCTTCTACGAAGACTTATAAATACATTTAATCTAAAAAAATTATTATATCAAAAATTTATTAAATTAAATTTTATATAAAAATTTGTGATTTGGAGACCATTTGACACCTTCATTAAAACTCCTAAAGACCTTTAATAGAGATATTGGAGTGTTTAAAGACCTTCAATAAAGACTCTTGGAGACCTCTGGAGATATCTAGTTGAGACCTCTGTATATCTCTAATGGAGGCCCTAGAGTCTCTAAAGACATATGGAGATCTCTAATAGTCTCTAGTGGAGATCACTGAAGATTTTTTCGACGTGATTCTATTTTCTCGCTAAAAATCAAATTCTTATGAAAATATCACAATTTCTCACAAAAATAACATTTTTACAAATTAATTTCTCTAATCTATTATTTTTATAAATTAATTTTTGAAGTACTATTTTTAAAAATCAGTATTTTATATTATTATAAAAGTGTAATTCTTCGTAGCCCCCAAAAAGTCAATTCTTAAAAATTGGGCCCTTGAAACCATATATCAAAAACGGTACCCGATTGGAAACTAATATAAAAAATAAAACAATTGGATATTTGCGAGAAGTTGACACTAGAACAATAAATTGAGCTCCGTAATGAGATTTTTTTCAGCAAGGGCCACACAGCCATTGGACAAACGTGGACAGTACGTACACAAAATGTTTGTAAAGGTGGACAAGACTAAAAATGATTTTTTTTAAAACGATAACGACGTATGTTGTAAATTCAAGACTTAAAAGTAAATGTGGGTTGAATATTTGATATGTGATAAAGAAGGCAATTTATCAATCTATACTCAAAATATTGTCTAAAAAAAGACTTCTAAAATTTAATATGGGATTTTATTATAGTTATATGATCTTTATATTTATGTACTTTTTATGTTTTTTTAATTTAAGGCAAATTTTTATTATATTTTTTAATATTTATCTCAGGGCAACGTTTTGGTGTAACACTAATTTTTTTTTAGACGATAAAGAAAAAAGTTTTTCAATAAATAACCGAGCCCACACGTGATGCTAATTACCACAATAACTTATCTAGCTATCGATCTCCTCTCTCCAACCATTGATCTCTTTTTTTGTTATAATTCATGACTAAATTTATGAAAAATTATGATATTCATAAGCATACATGACAATAGAAATAACAAAAATTTAAATCTAAAATTTACTAAGTATCCATATATATCAACATACACGTTATTTTTTGTTTCTTACATACAGGTTATACTAGCACTTCCATTAATGATGGTCCTGGATGTTTGATGCTGCGACGTACCGATCCCTTTTACGGTGTTGCAGTTGGTCAAGATACGATTAATGCATTAGCTTCTGATGAAGACAAGGAGAAGTATTGCCCTTTATAAGATCTTATGTAGAGGACATCAGAAAAGTAATAATTTGTTTTGAATTTTGAAGTGCTTAACCTTTGGATGAATGGGATAGGATTTCAACAACAGAGTAACACTAAATAATTTTTTCCATCTAATCTTTCTAATCTATTAAAACGCTAAACATCCTCACCGCTGCTTGCCATCTGTCAATACCATGGTTTTCTACCTGTACGCAAACACTCAAAGCTTTCCATGCCCTCTTCTATTATTCTTTCCTCTCCTAAATTTTTGGATTGTAACTTCTTCGACAACTCTCATTGCTTTACTGTTTCTTCTATTTTTCCTTTAGCATTATAACTTCTCTGCCAACAACTGCTTCCTCAATCTCCTATTTCTTTGGGTTCACAACTTGTTTAGGGTAACTCCTTCTCCCATTTCTCTGGTTTCACTTAATCCGGAATTTTTTGAACATTCAAGTGCAACCCATTTTCAACCGCATTTATGCATCCTATCGGGATTGTTTCACAACCTCCACGCATCCACCCTCTCTGGTTCAAGCATGTTCCTCTTCGTGCCGTCAATTCCTCTGTTCATGTGTTACTTATCTCTTTTTCTCATTGGTTTTTGTTGAATCTAGTCTCTCTTTTCTTAGTGATGAAATGGGCTGGTGGTGCATTGTGCTTTAAATCCAAGTTTTTGTCCACTGGCAATTCAATTTTTGTCCTCTCTTATTCCTCGTCTATTTTTTTCCATTGGTTTTTGTTTAATTTACTATCTTTTTTGTTAGTGATGGGTTGGTGGTGGATTGTGCTTAAAATCTAATTTTTCCCTATTTCTTCAACCCAGTTTTTGGTGTGTTCAAATTCTGCATTAGTTTCAAATTTGTACTCTAATATCAAACCTATATACATCTAATATCATGGGAATAAGATTTTCTTCTTCAGTTGGTGAGACTTCTTCACAGATTAGGGCACACAGAAACGTGTGTGCTTTTGTTAAGAATCTTGATCCATGGATGCTTGGGATCATGTCTTTTTTGTTAATGTTGAAGTCGATTTTCTTGGTCAATATTGAAGCCATAATTGATAGTTGATGAACCAAAGTCGAAATGGGACGAATCAGATTCAAAACGGAGGTGTTCTGGCAAGACAATACAGTACACGGCCTCAGACACGACCGTGTCCTAGAGCGTGTAATAAAATGCTCGACACACGGTTGAGTTCTCGTGTCCATGTCTTGAAGGATTTGTTTGTGTCTTACCCAGTTTGCCTGTGTAACATATTCTGGACGTAATTCCTGCTTAGAAACGGGTTCTAATACGTGTATTAGGATTTTGGGTGATCTATTTTGGTTAGGGTTTCATTGTATACTATAAATAGGTGGCTTGAGAATAATCTTGGTGTCTTTTGACCATTTGTAACTCTGAATAATAGAATATTTGTGCTCTGCCCGTGGACGTAGATCGGTTATTGATCGAACCACGTAAATCTTGTGTCTTGTGTGATTGCTCTTTATTTATTCTGCATTTTTCAATCGCTGATTTTTCCTGACAGATACGTTGCTGAATTACACTCCTGTTAGAAATAGAAACCATACACAAACAGTGAAACAGAAACAGAGATAGTAGTAGTGTGCTACTATGTAGCAGTCGTTCTTTTATTTTCTGTGTGTGGTGAGGCCCCAAATTTGTTTTGTTGGTTTTGATGGCAAATTGTTGTGATTGACTTCTCACGTTCTAGAAGGGAAAGGGAAAAAGGGGAACGGTCTCCAAGCCTTTCAAAACTGAGTGCGCCCCCTTTTTCTGCTCACAATCTAGCCCATGGGCTAATTTCGTATTGCTTCAATTCCATAAAAATTCGTTTATGTGTCCTTTACATAGTCTTTGGTATAAATGAATTTCTTAAAATTTTAAAGAATTTATTTATAAATTTAAATTTTATTATTTGATTTATTTTAAAAAAATAAATTTAAGAATTATAAATGAAAAAATTGGAAGTAATTTAAAATTGTTTATTTGTAAATTTAAGCTCAATAAATATTATTTGTAAATAAATTTTATATCTTTTTTTTTACAATTTTATCGCTCCCTCTCTTCCCCCTCTCTCCCTCTCTTTCAATTCTAAAATAATACACAAATATTTTTAAAAAATATTTAATTATTTAATATTAAATTCATATTAAATAATTAAATATTTAATTTATATTAAATAATTATTTAAATAATCAACAAACAATTGTTTTTATAATATTGTTGTCATAATTTTGATTAATATTATAAATGTATGGGTATTTTAGTTACAATGTACAAATAATTCTAATTTCTAAGTTATACCAAACAATAAATTCATTTATAAATGAAAGAATTGAAATTCTAGTATATACTATACCAAACAATTCAATTCATTTGCAAGTCCAATTCTTTGTAAATTTCATTTCATTTCATTTACAAATAAAATAAAATATATATTCATCTCATACCTAATATATAAATAATTCAAATTTAAACAATTTCTACATTTGTTATGTACTTTTGAACAGTCTAAAATTTAGTTAGTGAAATTCCCAAACAAACTTGATGCTAGGATCTTTAACAAGGTGGATAGTAGGTTGTTTAATAATAAGTTTGTGAACATAGTATATAAACGTGATGTGTATGTGAATATAATGAATATGATGAACGTATGCGTGTCTATCATTAAATAGATAATTAATTTAAAAATAATTTTATATTTTTTGTTTTTTTAACAGTCTTATGCAGAGATGTTTAACACATACATCCAGAATGTGACTCGAACTAAGGACTTCATAAATCCAAGGTGTGACACCCTACCACCTGGGCCAGCCACTCACGGATATGACTATAATGCTTTTGAGTTAATGTATTTTATGTGCTTTTGAAATTTAGATATAATTAATTAAAATCTAATGGTTTAAATACAACCAACACATTAAAATATGTGGACTCAAATGTTTGATAATTTAATGTGTTTGTTACATCTAAACCATTAAATTTTAATTAAGATGCTTACAACCTTCATCAGTCACTCGCCGCTTATATTGTTTGCTAGTTAAACAAATTTATGATAATATGAATCTAAAATAAATTAAATTTGAAATCAATTTGAATCAAAATCGAAACAAACTTGTAACTTGCTAAATTCAAGCTCAAACTTTACATTTTTTTGATCCGCCAACGCTCCAAATCTTTGATCGACTCAGATCACACCCTTACCTACTTCCAAAATTT